>CM060614.1:33117473-33152473 GCA_030578255.1 Tiaroga cobitis
CTTCCTGCAATAAAACAGTGTTATTGGGTCAAAACACCAGTTCTCGCCATCAATTCAGCATAAATACAGTATTTCTATTCTCAAATGTAGAATTACTATCGGGACCAAACAGAAACTCTAGTCTATGAAGGTTCTGAATCAATGGAAACCGCAGAAGAGGATGGAAGTGGGGAAAGAAGCCGAAGGTCAGAAATAGAGTCTGAATCAATTAATCTTTCTTCTTGCTCTCCATTATTTTGCTTTTAACTCATGCACAAATACTGAACATTTTGTCCCTGAATCAGCGAGTTTCATCTGTAAAAATACACAGATATTTTAATTAATAACAGGGCAGCTCGCAGAATAAATAGCCTATATGTGGATGTGAACTCATGATATTATGAGTTGAACGATTTTACTATATCTTACCTGAATATTCTCTAAAAGCTTCCGCTAAAAATAAAAAAGTCCACTAAAACATAACAATTGGCCTTTAAACAATGTTACAGTAATATTAATGCTTAAGTCTTGACAGAGGTCGTTTTCACTGGAAAAAATAACAGAGACACAAAATGGCTGTTTCAGCGTGTGTGAAGAGAGAGCGAGACCGCGGAGTGATACCAGAGACATGAAAGTAGCGCCGGTTTGAGTTTCGCGTACGAAAAACGGTCCATTATCCATTACCAATAGAATAGAGATGTAAGGAGCTAAGATTACACAGAAAACACGAAACAAGCAGTTTCTTTAGGTCAAATTTCGTCGGGCAACTGTCAATGTGAACGCACTTTATCCCGGAGGAGCGGATTGATACACAGCGCTGCCGTGGACGACCTCGGTTATTAGGAAATATCTGTCCGAGCGAGGTGAGAGATATCCAGCTGCAGACCCGCAGCACCACCAGTTTCAGAACCCCAGCGCCAGAACCGGAAGTGAGGGAGGGGCGGAATTACCGGTATTGACAATGACACAAGCATGGTTATTTTTGCAAGTATTTAGAAATATTTAAAATTGTTGCATCTTTTAAATAATATTTAGGGTATGTTTTTATTACACAGTGAGTCTATAGGAATACCAGACTTACATTTCACTGGTCGTTGTATGAACTATAACTGGTATGTGACAAATAAAGAGCAAGACAGCGCTCGTGTTGTTTGAAGACGTGAGAGTGCGCGCGCGCGGCCTGGGCTCTCTCTCTCTCTGCTCGTTACGCGCCCTGTCATGCGCAGCAGTCATTCTATACATCATTCACCGATCAAGGCTTTGGCAGCCGCCAAAAAGCGGACGATCTGACGGATTTTAGAAGATTAAATACAACCTGAAACTAAAAAACAGACCCGACCTCTATTTGAGACCGGCCTTTATTTACCCAAACCTGCAGCCACACCAGGCGTGTAAAAGAGACAATCGTCTATAGAGTGCCGAAGTGATGACGTCACTTTGTAGGACAACTCGGAAGCTAGCGGCGCATGGGTTCCCTCGATCGAAAAGCTATGCATTTTCCCCATAGACTTTTGGAAAATCGCAAAAAATAAGATCTGTGTTAAACAAAGAGTTGTGACCCTTACACGTTTTGTCTATCAAGATAATCTTTACAATTTAATCCAAAATTTATACATTTTGAAGCCTATATAAAGTTTTTAAAAAACACAAGCAGACACAATAAAGTTTAAAAAACCACAAGCAGGTTATAACTGTGTGTTCTATGTCATAGATCAAAACGTGAAAATATTTAGAGGCTTTGTTCACCACAGACCTTATTTCAGGCGATTTCGCAAAAACCCATTCAAAAATCCCATAGACTTTAGAGCGAGGGAACCGGGAGTGCTAAAATGCTAACTCACTTCCGCGTTTTAGCCTACAGAGTGATGTCTAACTTCGGCACTCTATTTGGGACTCGGCTATTATTTGAAGTTTTACGGTAGGCCTACATTTTTATTGTTTCTTTTAAAACAATGCTGAATTTTCTCTCTTTTTTAGATTTTTGACATTATTTTACATAAAGAAAAATGCATGCTGCACATGTTCTTGTGAAATTAAGTATATTTTATATGCCCATAAGTTTCAAGCATTATTTTTCACCATCATGATCAGGAAGTAACTCTCATAATACAATGAAACGGATAATTATATACAATTATATTACACAAAATCAATGTTTTAAAATGCTTATTGCACTATACCTTAATGTATCATTATAATAAGTATAAAGTATGACGTTTTGTGTGTAATAATGCCGTTTCGTGTCTAAGCAAATTACGCTCCAAAACGTTAGGTGGCATTACTCGGTTTAGAACGTAAGCTCCACCCCTCACTTCCGGTCCTGGGGCTGGTGTTAGAACGTAAGCTCCGCCTCTTACTTCCGGTTCTGGCGCTGGGGTTCTGAAACTGGTGGTGCTGCGGGTCTGCAGCTGGATACTATAGCTAGAGGTCGCCATTGACCAATCAGAATCTAGTATTCCAGAGCGCGATGTAATAAAAACTATATTGATCTTAGGTTGCGGTTTTAAATCGAGAAACGCGTCTAGATGTAGTACATCTAGATGCATTCATCTGATGTACCATGCAGTGAATATGGTGTTTAACACCATTTAATGAACAGAAAACAGATCTATTGAATCAGTTCCACTGCCTCGGGATAGTCTGCTTCATCAGTAATAATCTGACTCATTCCCACAGGGAGTGAGCGCTGGATCTCACGGATCTGAGCTCGGAATGAGTCAGAATAACAGAAGAATGACAGGGGTCTTCCAGCACCTGCAGAAACTGAAGGGACTGTCTGAGGAAACACAGATTCTCAGCACTTTAATCAAGTCAGCAAAATGCTCAGCTGATGAACCACACCAAATGTCTCCTGATGCTAGACAGCATGAAATGACACACAACTAAATATTTTTTTCTTGGGCATTATTGATGACATGAGGCACTTTGGATTTGTTCTTCTAAATCTCAAAATGATTGCTTATTATATGAGTAACTGGGGGATTCAGGGAACGAATGCATCACAAAACCAAAGGAGCAGCAGAGGCTGTAATATGAAGATCTGTCGTCCTCGTGTGGACATGCAGTGCAATGCAGACACAATAATGCATCAAACATGACCTATGACTCTCTCTCTCTCGGTCCACCTTATTTTAACCTAAGAGCGAATTTTTTCAATTGAATGTGCAAAGCTTCAGTGTCCATCGTTTACATTTAATTAACTGCACATAGCCAGTCGTTATGCTGCAAACTGGTATGTATCATATTTACATTTATCGTAATTATTAACAGGTTTCGTTTGTTCGCAAAACTAGTTTAACAGGGAACACGAACGAGAAAATGCAAAACATTTGCATGGGGGTTGTGGTTGTACGTGGGCTGCAAAATTTTTTTTGTGATTTTAATATGCAAATTACACATTTCTGAGCGTGACTTAACAAAAATCAGCATACTTATCTAAAGTTTTTTTCTGCCAACCAGGAAGTTTGTATCTTACACATGCACTGTATCATAAGAAGTCAGGGCAGAGCACTCGGCTAACGATAAGCCTAACGTTACAGGGATATTCCACCATTTGGGGAATTAAGCTCATTTTCCACCTCCCCTCGAGTAAAACAATTGTTCTTTTACCGTTTAGGAAACCATTCAGCCGATCTCCAGGTCTGGGAATACCACTTTTACCATAGCTTAACGTAATTCATAGTATGACAACCAGGGCCGGCTCTAGCCCTTTGGTTGCCCTAGGCGAGATTGATTTGTGGGCGGAACGGTACACAGAAGTCACGGTTCAGTTCAGACATCCCGGTTCGGTACGATTTCGGTAAAATGGAGTGAAAAGCAAAACAGAAATATAGAAGGCATTTTTATAAATGTCTTAAGCCTTGTATGTTTTAAATAAGTTTTATTAATAAAGGCATAGAACCAGTTTATATATAGTGCACTGATAATAGTTTTATATAATTAGTTTATTAATTAAACTAATAAAAAGATTAAAAAGACTTTGAGATATGTTTGGTAATTGTACCTGAATGAATTAAAAATTAATTTGGTATATTTCAGATCAATATTTGTTTATTCTCATCAGAATTATCAATAATTGGTTTAGTATAAAATAATAATACTACCAATACATTTGATTCTTTTTAAATCAATGTGTAACTTAAAAATAAACAGATTAGTGCTCTGTTTTGAGGACAAGAAATTAAAACTAATGCGATATGATGAATGTCCAAAAGATGGAACTCTGTAACGGCCACCTAGTGTTAAGTAGTGTTCATGACATGTTGAAATGCCTTTAAGATGACTTCTATGGCGGACGTTATTGTATGCGTGCTGTTCTTTTGTGAGCGCACACACTCAGTGAGAATGCTCGCGCAAAGAGGAAGATGACCGCTCTATCGCTGGCTGTTATTTTATTATAATGCGTTTACTTCCACTTTGATTTGTAGCGTTTTACAGAGTGTTTTCTTTAACCTGTTAACATCCGCTCTTTCGACATGTATGTGAAGAGTTCGATCGCTCCCTTGTCTCTGCTCGTGTGCACTAGACAGGAAAATGAAATTGGGCAAATTCTTCATGTTCACAAAACACTGCAAACAAAAAACAGATGTGGATTCCCTTTTATTCTTAAAATTTTATGTACAAGTGCAACTGATTTTTTTTATTTTTATTAATGTACATTCAATATAGAAAGTTTATGTACGCATATTACATTTAACATTTCACAATGCACTAGTCGTTCACATACATTTGTAATCAAGAGTCAGTACAATTTGTTCTTTGTCCTTTTAGAAGCTGATTTTCAGTTGGTCTTTATCATAGGTATAAATATTCGAGTGCTTTCTGGGGAAGGAGGGAAGAGAGACGGGGAACAGGACAGGCTGCAGACAGTGCGCTTCTCACATCATAATCAGTTACACAGGATCCTTCTCAACTGCAAGGCTGCATGTTATCAGAAAATACAGAGGATTTGTTGGGTTGAGGACAGACTTCAGCTGAGACACGGGCTGAGTGCGAGACGCGGGAAGACGAAGACGACACCGTATCAGATGCATTCATCGGCTCATTCAAAATGAAGAAAACAAACAAATGCAAAAAAATATCTCAATACAAAAAGTAAACTATTCTGCTCTCCATGGAAAGAAAAGATTTACGAGACGCAACTGAATATAAAATGAAAGAGGAAGAAGTGTTGCCGTATTAAAATGAAGGAATCACTAAAGACCATGAGTGCTGTGAGAGAGGAGACGACCAGCCCTCCGTTCCCTCTCTCTGTCCATCAGTCCATCAGCTGTCCTCGAGGATCAGGAGCTGCTCCAGACAGATGTCCGTCTCCGTCTCCAGGTCCGGCTTCGTCTGAAGCTGTCAGTCTAATTCAGCCCAGGTCTCCGATGTCGTTGTCTACGGGCGGTGGGACGCTGGGGATGACCGGAGAGCCGGTGCCTGCTGTCAGATAGCCT
This sequence comes from Tiaroga cobitis, assembly GCA_030578255.1. Lineage (NCBI taxonomy): Eukaryota > Metazoa > Chordata > Actinopteri > Cypriniformes > Leuciscidae > Tiaroga > Tiaroga cobitis. Next base: position 33,122,891 of record CM060614.1, read on the forward strand.
GCCACTCCTGGACCTGAACATCAACAGTCACAATCAACAACATCATCAACCAACACCGTCATCAACACTGTCATCCTCAACACCGTCAGTCACACAGTCATAGTCAACACCGTCGTCATAGTCAACAGTCATCAACACCGTCGTCAACGTCATCATCATCATCATCAACACCGTCATCTTCAACACAGTCAGTCAACACCGTCGTCATCGTCAACAGTCATCAACACTGTCGTCATCATCATCATCATCAACACCGTCGTCAACGTCATCGTCAACACAGTCAGTCACACAGTCGTCAACACCGTCAACAGTCATCAACACCGTCATCATCATCATCATCAACACAGTCAGTCAACAGTCATCAACACCTTCATCATCATCATCAACACAGTCAGTCAACACCGTCGTCATCGTCAACAGTCATCAACACTGTCATCATCAACAACGTCGTCAACGTCATCATCATCATCATCAACACAGTCAACACCGTCGTCATCGTCAACAGTAGGGCTGTCAACTTTAGTCGTTTAGTCGACTAATCGGTCGATGCGGTCTTGGTCGACTGACATTCTTATTGGTCGACCAGTTGCATTTTTTTTTCAATAGAAAGAAATTTTCAATGATTTACTCCTTGATATTTATTCCTTTATAAGCAGTTATATATTACTGTATTCTAAATATAATTAGCCTATTGTTTATCCCCAACTTTAAATGCATTAATTTAGGCTATTTTGTAACAGCGCCACAGTTTAGCACACACACAGAACACTCGGTTCGCGCCTGTGGCTGGCTGCGCTGCTGCTTCGTGCTCAGTAAGGGATATAGGTAGTTTAGCTGTATTCATTTAGTTAGAACGCTACTTGTTTCGGTTTTTATGTTTTTATACACTATATGTTTTTATCTCGATGCGGCGTGGACGCACTTGTAAAAAAAGCTTCCATCCTGAGCGCGCACACTGCGCGCCTACATTTGAAATCGAACTTGAGCGCGCAAAAGTTGATGTCATCATCAACAACGTCGTCAACGTCATCATAATCATCATCATCATCAACACCGTCATCATCAACACAGCCAGGCAACACCGTCGTCATTGTCAACAGTCATCAACACCGTCATCAACAGTCATCAACACTGTCATCATCAACAACGTCGTCAACGTCATCATCATCATCAACACAGCCAACTCCGTCGTCATCGTCAACAGTCATCAACACTGTCATCATCATCAACACCGTCGTCAACGTCATTATCATCATCATCAACACCGTCATCGTCAACACAGTCAGTCAACACCGTCGTCAACACTGTCATCAACAGTCATCAACACTGTCATCATCATCATCATCAACACCGTCATCGTCAACACAGTCAGTCACACAGTCAGTCAACACCGTCAACAGTCATCAACACCGTCATCATCATCATCAACAGAGTCAGTCACACAGTCAGTCAACACCGTCGTCATCGTCAACAGTCATCAACACTGTCATCATCATCATCAACACCGTCGTCAACGTCATTATCATCAACACCGTCATCGTCAACACAGTCAGTCACACAGTCAGTCAACACCGTCAACACACCGCAGTCGTCATCGTCAAAACGTCATCGTCAACAACATCGTCAACACCGCCATTACCACCGCCATCAACAACACAGTCGCTTGAACCGAGACCCTATAAAAACGCTGCGGAGCTGCTCGCGGAAATGAACACAGTCGTCATCGTCAACACCGATGATGGTGAGCTTCACTCTGAAACACGCAGCATAAATAATAATCACAGCCATTGAGATTTAAAACATCACATTAAGCCATATCCAGATTTCTGTTTCATTCCAATTAATCATGCAGCCCTTGTAAAAATGATGACATTTATAAATTTTGAAACATAACAGACATGGATGAAATGTTTTGTACTGATCACTCGCTTGAATGGAAAAAAACTGGACACAACGAAACACCATCAGTGCTGCATGTGAAGGTGGAGATGCAGATGGAAGCGCAGTGGAAACACAGATGAAGTCATAAGAAAGAGAGTGTACCTGCTTTAAAGTGAAAAGAAGGAGGGTGGGAGACTAAAGGCCAGTGCGCAGCGGACTACTGGCGGCCAGGAGAGAAGGAGTGGACACACCTGAAGAGTCCAAGAGATAATACAGCAGAGAGAGAGAGAGAGAGAGAGAGAGGGGGAGGGGGGGGGGGAGAGAGAGAGAGAGGGGGGGGGGGGGAGAGAGGGGGGAGAGAGGGGGAGGGGGGGAGAGAGGGGGAGGGGGGGAGAGAGGGGTGGGGGGGAGAGAGAGGGGTGGGGGGGAGAGAGAGAGGGGTGGGGGGGGGAGAGAGAGGGGTGGGGGGGGAGAGAGAGAGGGGTGGGGGAGAGAGAGAGGGGTGGGGGGGAGAGAGAGAGGGGTGGGGGGGAGAGAGAGGGGTGGGGGGGGAGAGAGAGGGGTGGGGGGGGAGAGAGAGGGGTGGGAGGAGAGAGGGGTGGGGGGAAAGAGGGGTGGGGGGAAAGAGGGGGGGAGAGAGGGGGAGAGGGAGAGGGGGAGAGGGGGGGAGAGAGAGAGAGAGAGGGAGAGAGAGAGAGAGGGAGAGAGAGAGGGAGAGAGAGAGAGAGAGAGACAGAGAGGGAGGGAGAGAGAGAGAGAGAGAGAGGGAGAGAGAGAGAGAGAGAGAGAGAGAGAGAAGGAGAGACAGAGAGGGAGAGAGAGAGAGAGAGAGAGAGAGAGAGAGAGACAGAGGGGGAGAGAGAGAGAGAGACAGAGAGGGAGAGAGACAGAGAGAGAGAGAGGGAGAGAGAGAGAGATAGAGTGGAAGCAAGCAGATGTTAGAACCAGCAGGCGCAGAGGAACGACAGAGCAGTTCAGATCAGTACTGATACAAAGACACAGTCTACAGTCTACACTCGTTACATGTCAAAACAGGTTAAATACCACTCAAAATCAAACACAGAAACAGTGTACAGTATTGCAATGAAGACAGAAGTCTGTGGAGTAACTGCAGAGATTAACCTTCTGACGCACACTTTTAAAAGCATAGACATTACATGTTAATGTCATTACATGCTTCTCAGAGACTGAATGTGCGCTGGACTCACCCGTCAGATAACCTGCAGTCTGGGAGTCGGAGATGAAGAGGTCGTGTTTCTGGTCTTTGAAGGCACTCCACACAGTGGAACGAGACAGGATTTCATTGACCTGTAGCAGAAGCACAGCATGAGTTGTGTTCTGACTGTGGGGCTCAGTGTAAAGACCTGCTGAAGGAGGATGATGATGATGATGATGATTATACCTGCTCTCCGAACTGCAGGCTGCGGGTCATGGACTTCAGCGCTTTGACGATCTGAGCTTTGGTTGCTGAAGGGTTTTCAAGAGTCTCCAACCCAATGCCCTCCAACAGCTTGAGAAGATACGGCACCAGGTCCACTCTAAGAGCCTGAACACACACGCACATTAATAACTCTAAATATGCGCTGTGCTATTAAATGAAAGATAAAATATGAGAGAGCAATAGAATAAATAGGGTTGGGAATCGAAAATCGTTTCCAATTGCGGAATCGAATACTTATGGTCAGCAATCGGTTATTTGTTATAAAAATTTAATTTCGATTCCTCATATCGATTACTTTGTTAGCATTTCAATATGACTAAACCGTTCAAGCGAGAGAAGACTCTGTTTTCTGTGCTAAAGGCGTGTATAACAGTATATTGGATACGTGCAGCTCTTAAAGTGACAGCAGCCTAATATTCCTGCTGCCGTCTCTATAACAACACTAATCAAACAAAAGACAGAGAAAATTCACTCATTCTACTCGAATAACTTTTGCAACTATATTTGTAATGTACATTTTATTTATAAAGTAGTGTTATTTTAACTCCGCTATGGAGGCTGCAGAAAGGGCCTTCAGATGGCTGTGGCTCAGGAGGTGTGATCTGTGGGCCAGTGCTGCTGATCAACCCTGGCTGGGTCACCTGGGGGAGGGTGTACGATGTTGAAGGATCCAAAACACCCAATGACCCCAGGAACATCACTGAAGATGTGTCCCAGCGCATCCTAGAATATATCTTTGACGTATTGATACTGGTTCAGCCAGTGACACCCAGGAATAGACTGGGTGACAACCGAGAACAGATTGGTGACAACTGGAGACAGTTGACAGCCCGGAAAGACGGCCACCGGGGCTGGAAGGGGTAGCAGTCCAACCTGCATCTTCCGAGAGGAGGAACCCCAAAAGCTACAGATTTACCTACAGAGTCATACCCCCAGGGGAGCCCAATGGGGGGGGGGGGGGGCGATGAGCACCCCAATAGGAGCACCTAATGATGACAACCTAACCCTAACGCACAGAAGTTACTTCTGGTGGGACGCAGGAGCCCGGCCCGGAGACACCCCACAGTGCGCAGAACCTCCAAGCGCAAAACTCTTCGGCTCCAGACAGAGTCGTTCAGCAGCGACGGATCAAGTGATTTAACATCAGAAAGACACCGGCTTGTTGAGGGGATTATAACTGGGTGCACAATCTCAGTTATTGTCTTTGCCCTTGCCATGAATTTTTGTAGTATCTTTGACTGTAGGATCAGGGAGTTCCAGTTTAGCAGCCTCAACGAGGGGTTGAAGGTCTCTCGCACCAGAGAGGCACTACTCTATCGAGACTCTCAGGACCCGAGGGAAGCATCAGCAGGCATCCCGGTGCGGACAGGTAGGAAGTGGAGAGCACAGGAAGGCCTAGAGATGGTAGAGTCCCAGCTGAGACACAGGGCTTTGGTTGGCAGCAGGGAGCGTGGATGAGGTGGGAGTGTGCGTCTCTTGGACCAAGATCTGGCAGGCAGATCCACAGCAGATCAAGTTCTTGGTCCGTGCAGTCTATGATGTCCTTCCTAGTCCGGCAAATCTCCACATCTGCAGTAGGAATGACTCACCAGCATGTCCTCTGTGCCTTGGGAGGGGTTCCCTAGAGCACATCTTAAGCAGCTGCCAAGCAGCCGAGGGGGAGGGCCGCTGCCGCAGGAGGCAAATGTGAATGATATTGATTATTATTTTTTTTACCTTATTGGAATCGAAATTAGGAATCGATAAGAATCGGAATCGATAAGCAGAATTGAAATTGGAATGGTTAAATTTCAAACGATACCAAACCCTTAAAATGAACAGAGAAAGTAACAGAAACTTGTTCAATATATTTTAACAGGCTAAATTAAGCATGAAAATAACTTCAAATCAACAAATATGATTCATTCTTCTGGTTTCTCTACCTAATATATTTAAAAAAATTACAAATGCAGTGAAAATACAGGTATCGTATCGGCCTCGTTCTGGAAAAAGTGGTATCGGTGCATCCCTAATTATTATTACTATTAATATTATATGCATAGATGTAGTGTGTTTTCAGTTCCTGAGACGTCCTGTAGCTGTGATGAAGAATGTGAGGCTGCTCCTCCGGTCACCTGAGCTACGAGCTCGTTGTGTGTGTGTGTGTGTGTGTGTGAGTGAGTCACCTGAGACACGAGCTCGTTCTGCTCTCGCTGGAACATGCGGTTCAGAGCCTCACAGGCCAGTCCTGCCATATCAGCCCTGAGCTTCATCCCCGTCATCAGCGGCCCGATGGCCTCCAGAGCCGCCATGGAGCGCACACACAACTGCAGCAACACACACACTTATTATCTGCACACACAGCTTCAGCAAAACACACACTTATTATCCACACACACAACTACAGCAACACACACACACACTTATTATCCACACACACAGCTGCAGCAACACACACATCACTTATTATTACTATAAACACTTCAGCCACACACAGCTGCAGCAGCAACACACACCACATTACTCAGCACTTAGTACTTATTTAAAATTACTTGATATAGAAGTAGTATATTAGTATACTTTGTAGTATATTATTAGAACTGTGGAGGCTTGTTTCCGCCACAGAATAAGAAAAATTCTCAAAGTCATAAACTTGCAATTGCAAGAATTTAGAATTGTCAGATAAAAAGTCTCAATAACCTTTATTTATGCATTGCGTGGCAGAAACAAGGTTTCGTTTCTGACAATCACAGTAAGTGTGTGTGTGTGTTTGTGTGTGTGAGAGAGAGAGAGAGAGAGTGTGTGACAGAGATAGTGTGAGCGTGTGTGTGTGTGTGAGAGAGTGTGAGCGTGCGTGTGTGTGTGAGAGAGTGAGCTTGTGTGTGTGTGAGAGTGTGTGTGTGTGTGTGTGTGTGTGTGTGTGTGTGTGTGTGTGTGCGTGCAGCACCTCATTGTCTGACAGCACGTGTATGAGTCTGATGGCACTCTTGGGCACAGCGTTGTTCTTGTGTGCGAGCGCCGTCAGCACCCGCGGGAGATGGCCGAGAGGAGGCACCTGATCCGCCAGCTGAGCGTGTGTGCTGAAGAGACACACTGCTGCGGTGGTGACCGTCTCCAGTGCCTCGCCCTGAGGAGAACACACACCCGTCAGGAGAACACACCCATGCACACACCCGTCAGGAGAACACACCCGTGCATACACCCGTCAGGAGAACCCACCCGTGCATACACCCATCAGGAGAACACACCCGTACACACACCCGTCTCTGTAGTCACACTCACACTGGGGTTGTTCTTCTCCAGCAGGGCTGTCAGAGTGTCCATCAACGACACCAGGAACTCTCTGGGCTTCCGCAGAACCCATCCAGGCTGAGCGATGAAGATGCGCAGAAACACTCCTCCGACCTCCAGCTCTCCCTGTCCCGCTCCGTACGCCACAGAGAACTCCTCCGGCAGCTGAGACGCACACAAATTAAATTATAAAAAATAATGATAATTCACGACTATAAAACTAAATTCTGACACAAAAAAACTCCTCACCTTCCAGTTGACATCAGGATTGTCTTTCTGCTGCTTAAAATGCCTGAGGAAAGGAAAAAGAGTAAATGAGCAGGAGTGATCAGGGAATGAGGATAGTGTGATGTAGTATAACTCACTCCAGCAGGAGGAGTGATCAGGGAATGAGGATAGAGTGAGGTAGGATAACTCACTCCAGCAGGAGGAGTGATCAAGGAATGAGGATAGAGTGATGTAGGATAACTCACTCCAGCAGGAGAAGTGATCAGGGAATGAGGATAGTGTGATGTAGGATAACTCACTCCAGCAGGAGGAGTGATCAGGGAATGAGGGAAGAGTGATATAGGATAACTCAGCAGGAGTGATCAGGGAATGAGGATAGTGTGATGTAGGATAACTCACTCCAGCAGGAGGAGTGATCAGGGAATGAGGATAGAGTGAGGTAGGATAACTCACTCCAACAGGAGGAGTGATCAGGGAATGAGGATAGAGTGAGGTAGGATAACTCACTCCAACAGTAGGAGTGATCAGGGAATGAGGATAGAGTGATGTAGGATAACTCACTCCAGCAGGAGGAGTGATCAGGGAATGAGGATAGAGTGATGTAGGATAACTCACTCCAGCAGGAGGAGTGATCAAGGAATGAGGATAGAGTGATGTAGGATAACTCACTCCAGCAGGAGAAGTGATCAGGGAATGAGGATAGTGTGATGTAGGATAACTCACTCCAGCAGGAGGAGTGATCAGGGAATGAGGGAAGAGTGATATAGGATAACTCAGCAGGAGTGATCAGGGAATGAGGATAGTGTGATGTAGGATAACTCACTCCAGCAGGAGGAGTGATCAGGGAATGAGGATAGAGTGAGGTAGGATAACTCACTCCAACAGGAGGAGTGATCAGGGAATGAGGATAGAGTGAGGTAGGATAACTCACTCCAACAGTAGGAGTGATCAGGGAATGAGGATAGAGTGATGTAGGATAACTCACTCCAGCAGGAGGAGTGATCAGGGAATGAGGATAGAGTGATGTAGGATAACTCACTCCAGCAGGAGGAGTGATCAGGGAATGAGGATAGAGTGATGTAGGATAACTCACTCCAGCAGGAGGAGTGATCAGGGAATGAGGATAGAGTGAGGTAGGATAACTCACTCCAACAGGAGGAGTGATCAGGGAATGAGGATAGAGTGATGTAGGATAACTCACTCTAGCAGGAGGAGCGAGCAGGGAATGAGGATAGAGTAATGTAGGATAACTCACTCCAGCAGGAGGAGTGATCAGGGAATGAGGATAGTGTGATGTAGCATAACTCACTCCAGCAGGAGGAGTGATCAGGGAATGAGGATAGAGTGATGTAGGATAACTCACCTCAGCAGGAGTGATCGGGGAATGAGGATAGTGTGATGTAGGATAACTCACTCCAGCAGGAGGAGTGATCAGGGAACGAGGATAGTGCGATGTAGGATAAATCACTCCAGCAGGAGTGATCGGGGAATGAGGATAGTGTGATATATGATAACTCACTCCAGCAGGAGGAGTGATCAGGGAATGAGGATAGTGTGATGTAGCATAACTCACTCGAGCAGGAGGAGCGATCAGGGAATGAGGATAGAGTGATGTAGGATAACTCACTCCAGCGGGAGGAGTGATCAGGGAATGAGTATAGTGTGATGTAGGATAACTCCAGCGGGAGGAGTGATCAGGGAATGAGGATAGTGTGATGTAGGATAACTCACTCCAGCAGGAGGAGTGATCAGGGAATGAGGATAGAGTGATGTAGGATAACTCACTCCAGCAGGAGGAGTGATCAGGGAATGAGGATAGTGTGATGTAGGATAACTCACTCCAGCAGGAGGAGCGATCAGGGAATGAGGATAGAGTGATGTAGGATAACTCACTCCAACAGAAGGAGCGAGCAGGGAATGAGGATAGAGTGATGTAGGATAACTCACTCGAGCAGGAGGAGTGATCATGGAATGAGGATAGAGTGATGTAGGATAACTCACTCCAGCAGGAGGAGTGATCAGGGAATGAGGAAAGAGTGATGGAGGATAACTCACTCCCAGCAGGAGGAGCGAGCAGGGAATGAGGATAGAGTGATGTAGGATAACTCACTCGAGCAGGAGGAGTGATCAGGGAATGAGGATAGAGTGCTGTAGGATAACTCACTCCAGCAGGAGGAGTGATCAGGGAATGAGGATAGAGTGATGTAGGATAACTCACTCCAGCAGGAGGAGTGATCAGGGAATGAGGATAGAGTGATGTAGGATAACTCACTCCAGCAGGAGGAGTGATCAGGGAATGAGGATAGAGTGATGTAGGATAACTCACTCCAGCAGGAGGAGTGATCAGGGAATGAGGATAGAGTGATGTAGGATAACTCACTCCAGCAGGAGGAGTGATCATGGAATGAGGATAGAGTGATGTAGGATAACTCACTCCAGCAGGAGGAGTGATCAGGGAATGAGGATAGAGTGATGTAGGATAACTCACTCCAGCATGAGGAGCGAGCAGGGAATGAGGATAGAGTGATGTAGGATAACTCACTCCAGCAGGAGGAGTGATCAGGAAATGAGGATAGAGTGATGTAGGATAACTCAGCGGGAGTGATCAGGGAATGAGGATAGTGCGATGTAGGATAACTCACTCCAGCAGGAGGAGTGATTAGGGAATGAGGATAGAGTGATGTAGGATAACTCAGCAGGAGTGATCAGGGAATGAGGATAGTGCGATGTAGGATAACTCACTCTAGCAGGAGTGATTAGGGAATGACGATAGAGTGATGTAGAATAACTCACTCCAGCAGGAGGAGTGATCAGGGAATGAGGATAGAGTGATGTAAGATAACTCACTCCAGCAGGAGGAGTGATCAGGGAATGAGGATAGTGTGATGTAGGATAACTCAACAGGAAGAGTGATCAGGGAATGAGGATATAGTGATGTAGGATAACTCACTCCAGCAGGAGGAGTGATCAGGGAATGAGGATAGTGTGATGTAGGATAACTCAGCAGGAGGAGTGATCAGGGAATGAGGATAGAGTGATGTAGGATAACTCAGCAGGAGTGGTCAGGGAACGAGGATAGTGTGATGTAGGATAACTCAGCGGGAGGAGTGATCAGGGAATGAGGATAGTGCAATGTAGGATAACTCACTCCAGCAGGAGGAGTGATCAGGGAATGAGGATAGTGTGATGTAGGATAACTCAGCAGGAGGAGTGATCAGGGAATGAGGATAGAGTGATGTAGGATAACTCACTCCAGCAGGAGGAGTGACCAGGGAATGAGGATAGAGTGATGTAGGATAACTCACTCCAGCAGGAGGAGCGAGTAGGGAATGAGGATAGAGTGATGAAGGATAACTCACTCCAGCAGGAGGAGCGAGCAGGGAATGAGGATAGAGTGATGTAGGATAACTCACTCCAGCAGGAGGAGTGATCATGGAAATTAGGATAGAGTGATGTAGGATAACTCAGCAGGAGTGATCAGGGAACGAGGATAGTGTGATGTAGGATAACTCAGCAGGAGGAGTGATCAGGGATTGAGGATAGAGTGATGTAGGATAACTCACTCCAGCAGGAGGAGTGATCAGGGAATGAGGATAGAGTGATGTAGGATAACTCACTCCAGCAGGAGGAGCGAGCAAGGAAAGTGGATACAGTGATGTAGGATAACTCACTTCAGAAGGAGGAGCGAGCAGGGAATGAGGATAGAGTGATGTAGGATAACTCACTCGAGCAGGAGGAGGGATCAGGGAATGAGGATAGAGTGATGTAGGATAACTCACTCCAGCAGGAGGAGTGATCAGGAAATGAGGATAGAGTGATATAGGATAACTCAGCAGGAGTGATCAGGGAATGAGGATAGAGTGATGTAGGATAACTCACTCCAGCAGGAGGAGTGATCAGGGATATCATAGGATAACTCAGCAGGAGTGATCAGGGAATGAGGATAGTGTGATGTAGGATAACTCACTCCAGCAGGAGTGATCAGGGAATGAGGATAGAGTGATGTAGGATAACTCACTCCAGCAGGAGGAGTGATCAGGGAATGAGGATAGAGTGATGTAGGATAACTCACTCCAGCAGGAGGAGCGAGCAGGGAATGAGGATAGAGTGATGTAGGATAACTCACTCCAGCAGGAGGAGTGATCATGGAAATGAGGATAGAGTGATGTAGGATAACTCAGCAGGAGTGATCAGGGAACGAGGATAGTGTGATGTAGGATAACTCCAGCAGGAGGAGTGATCAGGGATTGAGGATAGAGTGATGTAGGATAACTCACTCCAGCAGGAGGAGTGATCAGGGAATGAGGATAGAGTGATGTAGGATAACTCACTCCAGCAGGAGGAGCGAGCAAGGAAAGAGGATACAGTGATGTAGGATAACTCACTCCAGAAGGAGGAGCGAGCAGGGAATGAGGATAGAGTGATGTAGGATAACTCACTCGAGCAGGAGGAGGGATCAGGGAATGAGGATAGAGTGCTGTAGGATAACTCACTCCAGCAGGAGGAGTGATCAGGAAATGAGGATAGAGTGATATAGGATAACTCAGCAGGAGTGATCAGGGAATGAGGATAGAGTGAGGTAGGATAACTTACTCCAGCAGGAGTAGTGATCAGGGAATGAGGATAGAGTGATGTAGGATAACTCACTCCAGCAGGAGGAGTGATCAGGGATATCATAGGATAACTCAGCAGGAGTGATCAGGGAATGAGGATAGTGTGATGTAGGATAACTCACTCCAGCAGGAGTGATCAGGGAATGAGGATAGAGTGATGTAGGATAACTCACTCCAGCAGGAGGAGTGATCAGGGAATGAGGATAGAGTGATGTAGGATAACTCACTCCAGCAGGAGGAGTGATCAGGGAATGAGGATAGAGTGATGTAGGATAACTCACTCCAGCAGGAGGAGTGATCAGGGAATGAGGATAGAGTGAGGTAGGATAACTTACTCCAGCAGGAGGAGTGATCAGGGAATGAGGATAGTGTGATGTAAGATAACTCACTCCAGCATCATCTCTCTGACGGTGGTGGAGACCGTCTCTCTCGAGCTGTCGTTCCAGATGAGCTCCGGGTTCTCGTGCGTTCCCTCGAATATGTGCACAGCTGCCTCGGGATTGTCCCGCATGGCATCCATGAACACGGCCGGCAAGAATCGCACCAGAGTCAGACGCACCTGTGGGAAACACTCGACACTCAGCGCAGGCAGGGCGTTATGGGTAATAAACACATGTATGATCAGGAACACAGGAGAAGGAAGCAGTGTTGCTCCTACGCTAAAGTCTCCACACACACACACACAGTCTCACCTTGGGTCCCACTAGCTTGTCTGAGGTCATCTTGGAGAAGAGCTCTGCGGTCTGTGTGCGTACCTGAGGGTGGGTGGAGTTACAGAACAGATCTAACAGGTAGATCAGCGCACCTGAGAGGAGAGAGGTCAGAGGTCACACACAGCTGCAGTGACTAAACCATCTAAGCGATTCACAGAGGAAATCTGCTAATGGGGTATTACTACAGGAAATGATGTCACGCTAACCTTTGTTCATGGCCTCTGTGATGATCTTAGTGTTGGAGGTCAGTGCGTAAAGCGTCTCCAGCACCAGCTGCCGACCTGCAGAGAGAAGAAACATCAGTCGAGTCTATGTCGAGTCTATGTCGAGTCTATGTCGAGTCTATGTCGAGTCTATGTCGAGTCTATGTCGAGTCTATGTCGAGTCTATGTCGAGTCTATGTCGAGTCTATGTCGAGTCTTTGAATGTCTTAGAAGTCTTACTGGAGGGTAAGGAGTGCAGCAGCACCAGCAGATTGGGAAGAACCAGTGATTCTGCGATGTTAATGACACAGTCCTGGTTTGATGTGACAGTGTTCACCACCTACAGTTAAAGCACAAGCAGATGAGAACAGAGACAGTGGCTAATCACATCGGTGTGTGAGACGTGTGTGTTGCAGGACATGCGCACCTCAAGAGCGAGCTGTTGGACCTTCCCGGCACCGTGAACCCTCAGCAGAGAAAAGAGCAGCTTGAAATGTCCGATGCACTCGGTCTCAGAGCCTGCAGAGCCACACACACACACACACACAGCACAGGTTAAACACACTGATCCTACAGGAACCGTCACAGAGATCCTCCTCGCTCGAGCACCTGTGTTGTTCCTGATGACGTTACGGAGCGCTTCGAGAGCCATCTCGGCCCAGCGCAGTCTCTGAGCGTGATGCTGCGACTCCACTTTACTGGCCTGGGTCATGGCCAGGAGTGTGTGCAGGTACTGCGCCTGAGAGCCCACGTAATCCAGCAGACTCGACGCCAGCGCCTTCGGATACTGACGAGAGAGAGAACAGCGCTCAACGGACACACACAACACACACGGCTTTAAATTCAAACGTTTAGAAATTAATACTTCCATTCATCAAGGACGCATTAAATTGATCAGAAGTGACAGTAAAGATATTTATAATGTTACAAAAGACTCTGTGTAAAATAAATGCTGTGTTTGTGAGCAGAGACTCAGAAACACTAACGCTCTCTCACCTCCAGGGGAAACGTAGGCTGCTCGTTATAAACCCGGATGAAGATCTCTCCCACGATCAGCTCCTTCCCGTGTTCAGTGAACAAGAACTCTGATCCGAAGTTTTTATCACACTCGCCCTACACACACACACAGATAGAGAGGAGAAACTTAGCGCTGAAGCAGCAGGGGTATGTGAGGAGTGTGTGAGGAGGAGTGTGAGAGGAGTGTGTGTGAGGAGGAGTGTGAGAGGAGTGTGTGTGAGGAGTGTGTAAGAGGAGGAGTGTGTGTCTCACTCTCTTGATGTTGCTCTCCTGCTGCTCCTCCAGGAACTCCATCAGCTCGGCTCGCGTCCCGTTGTTCCAGATCAGATACGGGTTCTCCGAGTTGCTATTCAACAACTTCAGAACCTGATTGTGAGAAAACACACAAACCACAAATGAACAAACAGGCACATATGAATGTGTATCTTATAAAATTCCAAACCTAAAGTGTGATAAGCCATGTTTGAAGCCCTTCAGTCGTACAGGACAGTGTGTTTGGTTTCAGTGTAAATTTCATTAACAAAATTTTTTCAGAGATGATAACTTAATTAAAAAACAGTTAAAAAACTAAACAAATAAAAAAACTGACAAAAATATGACAGATGTCTATTGAAATTTTCGTCAAGGAATAAAAATTAGATGAAAATGTAAGGGAGGGGCGATGTGTGCAGAGAGCCCGTCAGAATCACCAGCGGGACGAGAGCTGGCCTGAACACATTCAACAGTGTAAACGTCTGCGAGAAAGAGAAGAGCAGACATGGGTAGATCTGAGTAAGAGTGACGACGCAAGAGAGCTATATTCGGTACGGTTTTCTGTGTGCGCACACACACACACACACACGCACACACACACACCTGAAGCGTGCAGTCGTGCACATTGACAGCTTTACAGCGCGCGAGTCCTGGACTGAGCTCTTTCGCGTCTGAATGGACAAATACACACAACATTAAGTCTAAATGTCCGTGGAGAGTATTCACGTAAACTCTCGGTTATGTCTTTACAGAACTCTACTTTAGGAGAAGTGGTTTTATTGAATTTTAAGACTTTTTTTATGTCACAGCAGTTAAACAGCAGTGAAATCTGTGTCTGTATTGCATGTTCAAACTTTAAAATAATTCATATCAACAGGGAAATAGAAATGTTTTCTCCGGGAGTATATAATGCGTTTGGAAATTTTAGAGAAATTCTAAATTAATGCATTACAATTTATCTAAACACATTAGATTTTAGTCGACTAAATCTACAGTAGATTTAGTTAATCTTAATGTATTTTGTCGACTAAAACTAAAACAATTCAGATGTCTAAAATATGACTAACACTAAATCACAATTTGCTGTCAAAATGACCCTGTTTGTCTTGATATAAAGCCTCCAGTAGAGTGATCTCACCTCGGCCGGGGAGCTGCCGCCCAGCTTGCGAGAGATGTACGGCGTGAGCATGGCGGCCAGGCTCTTGCGGATGGCAGGGTTCTCCGGCGGGTGGGCGGCTCCGTTGGGTTCTCCGACAGGCCCGTCCTCTGGTTCCCGGGCAGAGCTGTAGCCCGCCAGACGGCCCAGGGCCAGCAGGCTCAGCTTGGCCAGCCGGTTCGACACCTCCTGCTGGTTGCTCTCCTGGCTGGCCTGGACGCCGCTCTCCTCCAGCGTGAAGTCGTAGCAGAACAGGTTCGCTAGCAGGTGCCAGAGGACGCCGGCCTGGTACAGGTGCGTCTGCAGGAAGAAGTCCACGGCGAACGAGCTCACACACTGAACCGCCACCGACGCCAGGCGGGGCAGACCCTGAGACAGGAAGAGCAGACACCTTTATTATATATTATATTATTATTTTAGAGCCATTACAGAAGCCATTATAATCAGTGCTGCTGTCGACACTAAACTGATGCCTGTATTTCTGACGTTCTTCAAGCGCTCGTTCTACTTCTGACACAGAGAGCAAATCGGTTTGCAACGTTCACATTGTCACATTCGGTGTAGACACGGTATTAGACTTTCATAAGAGTAACACGTTAACTTCTTAATTAAATTTCTCAAGTACAGAAAGAGGGTCTAAAAGGCCCTGTTATTTTACAGTGTCCTTGTTACATATGTTTCATGTACTTACCATAGTAATAACAGTAAATTATGCATAATAACATGCAACTAACCCTCAACCAAACCCTAACCCTATAGTAAGTACATGCAGTTACTTAATATTACTCAGTACTTAAAAGTATAATTACACTAACAATGACACTTTTTTAAGGTGTCCTTCTTGCACTGTAATTACACAACTCTGAGTAATATTAATAAACAGCATGTATGTACTTGTAGGGTTAGGGTTGGTTTAGTTGCTTGTAATTATGTATTTACTACAGTAGGTACATGTAACTTGTGACAATGATTTTGTTGTAATTTCGTTATATTAATAAAACAATTTATTTTGGTACAAGAAATCCAAACTAACATTTTAAGTGAACTTAATATCTGTAATACATACCTTGTAACTTACAAAAAAACAATAAACCATTATGAGTAGACTACAGCCCTTTTAATGTGCCCCTATTATGCTTTTTACAAATATAATTTTTTATGTAGTGTATAATAAAGCTGTCTGTGAATGTAAAAGCTCTGCAAAGTTTCAAAAGGCAGATAGAGTTTTTGTCTCCTAAACGTAAGAAGTGATTCTGAACTGAAACGAGTCGTCAGTAATTTAGTCTCACTTCCTACTGATCCTGAAGGTTTGTAACTCATTAGCATAATGCCAGCCTGTGGTGTTGATTGGCTGAACAGCATCTCTTAGTCCCGCCCTCAAACACTGCAGTGTATCTGAGACTGGAAGAGTTTGGTTCGTGTTGTTCGTGTCGAGAAGACGCTGTTTTCTGAGATTGATACGGTGAAACCCACGCCATCGTTACTGTTCGTATCTCCATCTGACCAATCACAGCAGAGCAGCTCTCAGAGAGGCGGGGCTTAGAGAGACTGAATCTTCGAACTAACCGTTTCAGACTCTGAGAAATTAAGGGATGTTCAATGTTTATTATGAGAAAATTTTTTTTTTTTTTTGTTTTACCTCAGATGCATGTAAACCTGTTGAAGGAAACTACAAAACAAAGTAAAGAGCCTCGGATGCTGCGCGGCGAAACATTACATCTACCGCCGGTTACTGCGTTGCGCAACTCTGAACCTCCTGCCGGCTGTTGCGTGGCGCAGCATTTTGTATTCGTCATCCTTTTCATGACGCATGCAGCATAGAACGCACTGTCATTGGTTCAAATACACATCAGGTGGGTCTTGTTGATTTTTTAAAGACCACGTGATCACCCAAATGTACTGTGGTTCGCTGAAAATCACGTCAATCAATCAGACATACACGTGCATTTGTTTTGGATCGCGAGCGAGAAAATGGCAAAGACAGAGGTGGTGTGTGTGTGTGCGTGCGCGTGTGTGCGTGCGCGGGCGCATTGGGACATGTTGGTGAAACTATTCGGTACGCCGAACAGACGCGCGGTCAGACTCCACCAACACGGAGATGAAGACATTTGTCGGGCTGTGTCTCGCCTTCGGTATTTTTATACTGCCAGCACGCAGGGATCTCTGGAGGCAGACAAAATGGTTGTACCAGACCAACGTCCCCAAGGCCATGGCAAGGGACCGCTTCGACATGATCTGGAGGTAATGATTTGTGTTTTGTTTTGTTTTTATAATGAATAACTAGCATAATAAGTAATACAATAATGGCATAATGAATAAATAGCATAATAAATAGTAATATAATTATGTGATGATGGTTGATAATGCTAATAATAAATACAATAATGTTAATATATAATTACAATACTGCCATAATGAATAAATAGCATAATAAATAGTCATATAATTATGGCATAATGAATAAATAATAAATATAAGTACACAAATAACATAATACATATAAATAAATAAATACATACATACATACAATGAAGGCAATAATTGTTTTGTTATAAATTTATTGTATCATATGCATTTTCAGATATCTCCATCTCCAAGATGTGAGCCATGGAGCTCAGAGACTGAGACTCTTCCCAGTTCCACCTCAGGACTTTCCCCACTCTCTCTCATAACAAGATGCCTTGTTCAGTGTGTTGGCATATTTAAAATGTTATTTGTTATATTTTATATAATTGATTTATATATTTTTTCTTCCCCATATGATTTTGAGAATTTTTTAGAAAAATGTGTTATGTTAGTGCTAAGGGAGTATGTTTTAATAAAACATCTGATTCTTACCTTTCAAATGTATTTTATTTCATGTTTCTAAGTGCTACAGAGGCTTAGATATTAAGGTTTTGGTAGACGTTGACAACTCTTAGTATTTTTTCAGAAAACCCTCAGAGATAAGGATATTTATCCTAGAATAACATAGGTTTTTGTAGGCGTTTTTAGCAGGCGTTTTAGGAGTAAATGGGTTAAAATAGCATGATAGGGCACTTTGAGGGCTAGCATCTGTAAAGGTTTATACCTATTCCATAATTCTGTTTCCATATTCCCTGTTTCATGGTCTATGACACCATACAGGATGTTTGTGCAATAAAGCCATGGGTTTTCTTACCTTGCCGTAATAGAGAATGTGACAGACATCTCTGATAATGTTGGGAAGCTCAACAATTTTCTCCCTGCACTCCTCGAACTGAGCAGCGACGCTATAGCACCGACAGACGTGCCCGCACACCTGATGAACACACACACACTGTGAGCTTGCTCTTCATGTGCTCAATGATAGTTGACTGTGGTTGTGGACGCACCTGTACTGCCATGTCCTCAGGTTTGCTGGAGGCCGTGAGCACAGCCACGCAGCGACACAGAGCCTCCATCAGCATCTGAACACATACACACACACACAGCATTAGCATCCAATCTCAGGCACATGGCCGGTAACTGTGCTTCACTGCACTTTAACTGTGCTTCACTGCACTTTAACTGTGCTTTAACTGTGCTTCACTGCACTTTCACTGCGCTTCACTGCACTTTCACTGCGCTTCACTGCACTTTAACTGTGCTTCACTGCGCTTTAACTGTGCTTCACTGCGCTTTAACTATGCTTCAGCACGCTTTAACTGTGCTTCACTGCACTTTAACTGTGCTTCAGCACGCTTTAACTGTGCTTCACTTCGCTTTAACTGTGCTTCACTGCGCTTTAACTGTGCTTCACTGCGCTTTAACTGTGCTTCACTGTGCTTCACTGTGCTTTAACTGTGCTTCACTGCGCTTTAACTGTGCTTCACTGCGCTTTAACTGTGCTTCAACACGCTTTAACTGTGCTTCACTGTGCTTTAACTGTGCTTCACTGTGCTTCACTGCGCTTTAACTGTGCTTCACTGCACTTTAACTGTGCTTCACTGCGCTTCACTGCGCTTTAACTGTGCTTCACTGCGCTTTAACTGTGCTTCACTGCGCTTTA
Source organism: Tiaroga cobitis (assembly GCA_030578255.1). Taxonomy (NCBI): domain Eukaryota; kingdom Metazoa; phylum Chordata; class Actinopteri; order Cypriniformes; family Leuciscidae; genus Tiaroga; species Tiaroga cobitis. The sequence continues at coordinate 33,141,674 of CM060614.1, forward strand.
ACTGTGCTTCACTGCGCTTTAACTGTGCTTCACTGCACTTTAACTGCGCTTCACTGCGCTTTAACTGTGCTTCACTGCGCTTTAACTGTGCTTCACTGCGCTTTAACTGTGCTTCACTGCGCTTTAACTGTGCTTCACTGCGCTTCACTGCGCTTTAACTGTGCTTCACTGCGCTTTAACTGTGCTTCACTGCGCTTTAACTGTGCTTCACTGCACTTTAACTGTGCTTTAACTGTGCTTCACTGCACTTTAACTGTGCTTCACTGCGCTTCACTGCGCTTTAACTGTGCTTCACTGCGCTTTAACTGTGCTTCACTGCACTTTAACTGTGCTTCACTGCACTTTAACTGTGCTTTAACTGTGCTTCACTGCACTTTAACTGTGCTTTAACTGTGCTTTAACTGTGCTTTAACTGTGCTTCACTGCACTTTAACTGTGCTTTAACTGTGCTTCACTGCACTTTAACTGTGCTTCACTGCGCTTTAACTGTGCTTCACTGCGCTTTAACTGTGCTTTAACTGTGCTTCACTGCACTTCACTGCGCTTTAACTGTGCTTCACTGCACTTTAACTGTGCTTCACTGCACTTGAACTGTGCTTTAACTGTGCTTCACTGCACTTTAACTGTGCTTCACTGCGCTTTAACTGTGCTTCACTGCACTTTAACTGTGCTTCACTGCACTTTAACTGTGCTTCACTGCACTTTAACTGTGCTTTAACTGTGCTTCACTGCACTTTAACTGTGCTTCACTGCGCTTCACTGCGCTTCACTGTGCTTTAACTGTGCTTCACTGCGCTTTAACTGTGCTTCACTGCGCTTTAACTGTGCTTTAACTGTGCTTTAACTGTGCTTTAACTGTGCTTCACTGCACTTTAACTGTGCTTTAACTGTGCTTCACTGCACTTTAACTGTGCTTCACTGCACTTTAACTGTGCTTCACTGCACTTTAACTGCGCTTCACTGCGCTTCACTGCGCTTTAACTGTGCTTCACTGCGCTTCACTGCGCTTTAACTGTGCTTCACTGCGCTTTAACTGTGCTTCACTGCGCCTTAACTGTGCTTCAACACGCTTTAACTGCGCTTCACTGCACTTTAACTGTGCTTCACTGCACTTTAACTGCGCTTCACTGCACTTTAACTGTGCTTCACTGGACTTTAATTGTGCTTCACTGCACTTTAACTGTGCTTCACTGCACTTTAACTGTGCTTCACTGCACTTTAACTGTGCTTTAACTGTGCTTCACTGCACTTTAACTGCGCTTCACTGCACTTTAACTGTGCTTCACTGCGCTTTAACTGTGCTTCACTGCGCTTTAACTGTGCTTCACTGCGCCTTAACTGTGCTTCAACACGCTTTAACTGCGCTTCACTGCACTTTAAATGTGCTTCACTGCACTTTAACTGCGCTTCACTGCACTTTAACTGTGCTTCACTGCACTTTAACTGTGCTTCACTGCACTTTAACTGCGCTTTAACTGCTCTCTCACCTCGATGCCGTTCTCCCGCCGCAGCTCCTCGGCGTTGAGGGCTGAACAGTTCACCGTATGGAAGGCCAGTTCAGCGGCTGCCGGCAACAGCGGAGCGGTTTTGGAGAAGAGCTGCTCGTCACCAGTCTCCATGGTGATGGTCTTAATTAGCATGGGGTAGCCGGCATATTTATAAGGCTCCAATTCTGAGAGAAGAGAGAGTTCAATCTAAATCACTCGTTTATTGTGTGAATATCAGAAATCTGAACTAGAGATATGATCGGATTCTGCTTTAAGGCCCCGATATACTTCAAGAGACATGGAAGAATGAACTGGTGTGACGTCACTTCAAACTACCGACTGATAAACGCCTCTGAGCTCCCATTGGTCCGTGTGGTGATGATGTAATAGGTGGGTGTGGCTCTGAGGCTCCGCCTTCTCTGAGGTGTTAATCAGTCGGTCACGAGTAAAAACATGAACACACAGAGAAACTGAAGCTGAAAGAGATTCTGACACTGTTTTTCATGTTTAATTCTGTAAAACTTCTTTTTTAAAGCATCTGTTGCATAAAGTGCTGTATAAATTACATTAAATCACATTAATCACATTAAAGCTGTATAAATAAACATGACTGAAGATCTGAATCTCAGAGCTGATCAAACATCCACATCTCTGTGATCTGATGCTTTCTGAACTGGTGTTCTTTCAGTTTTATTGTGTTTGTTTAGTTATTGAGAGGAAAGTGCAGCACATATTCATCTAAACGCCGCTCTCAGCAGCATCGGGATGTTCGCTAATAGTTTATCACTGAAAGGGGTTTACCAAACTTATTTTTGAACAAAAGAATGTAAGCAAAGAATCGTAGAAGGAAACGGAGCGTGTCTGTGAGTGTATCGGGGCCTTTAGCGTGGAGTTAGCATGGAGTTAGCGGTTCTGACCCTGTTTGTGTCTGTTGAACAGGATACTCTGGGCCTTCAGGATCAGGATGATGTTTTCTGGGTCGGGGCCGTCCACGATCCGGGCTGATTTACTGCACAAGAACTCGTAGGCTTTGTTCACCTTCTCAAACATGTCCTGAACACACACACACACGTTGTACAGTCTGGTTATAGACTCTCACATGGCTTTGTTCAGTGATAATCAGACTGAGTGATAAATACTCACTCTGCCCTCGGGGTTTTTGTCTGGATGGTATTTTTGAGCCAATCTGAAGTAAGCTTTCCTTATTTTACTCTCGTCATGCCTTAGAAAAAAGCACACAAACTCATATCAGATCACAAAGATTACAAACATAAGCATAGTGTAATTTACATAATAGTATCATATTTTATTCTAAATAATTTATGGGTGCACATCATTATTATAGTGTTAATAATGTTGAATAAGAATAAGTTCCTCTTGCAGCATCTCTTCTCTTCTCTGATGACGAGGGCAGGGCTATAACCTGTCACTCACAGGAGATCAGCCAATAGCAAACCACAGCCATTCAACCATCCAATCAATTCCCCACAGACACAATCAAGCCCCGCCCACATTTGTTCTAGTTCAAGCGTTTGACTCGATATACGACACAATAGAGGAGAAAAGACCAGCGCAACTTCCCTTTCATTTACAGGTCAGAATGGGAAACTGACTGGTTTTGGTGCTAGAAATAAAATATTCTGCAGAAGTGAAAAGTAAAATAATAATAAAAGACTTAAGTGACTCACTGTCCCTGTCCGTTGGGGAGGTTGAGCACTTCGTAGGCGTCGTCCACAGACATGGAGGGAGGCTTCTTCTCCACCTCTCTCTTCCAGGCGTCCAGCGTGTCCTTCAGCAGCTTCACCTGCAGGGGGCGACATCACACACACACACTCTCATGAGACAGACACAATCACACACACACTGCGTGACACAGGCAGGGAAGTGGAGAGCGTACAGGGTCTCGGATGGGCCAGTTGGGGAAGCGTGTGGAGTCGCACAGGTGCCTCAGGTAGTAGATGCTGCAGAAGAGCTCGTAGTCGAGCTGTGGGAAGCTGACCACTGGGATCGGGCAGTACTGGTACAGCGCTCGCGTGTTGCTCTGCAGGCGCGGCGAGAAGTCTGCCAGGTGAGCCGCGATCTTCTCGATCATCAGACGCCTGCACACACACAGAGAGAGAGAGAGAGTCTGTGAACTACCAGCAGAGGATGATGGACCATGTCAATGTCAATACCGACTCAAAATACTTTATTTCTCTATTAATTGCTTTACTCGTCCGGTTAGAAAAAGAATTATTACTCAGTTAATACTACCAATCCTTGACTATGGCGATATAATTTACCAAAACACCTCTGATACAAATCTTCGTCCTCTTAATGTTGTGTACAATAATTTATGTAGATTTGTACTGAGGTGTCCATACAAAACGCACCATTGCCAACTGTACGAATTACTAAACTGATTACCTTTAAATTCAAGAAGGCAGTATCACTGGTTTCAGTTTATTTTTAAATGTCATTACTTCAATTATCCTATATATTTAAAACAATATCTAATTCCATTTCACTCTTTATATAACTTAAGGCACACCGATCAACTATTTTTTCACGTTCCTAAAATTAATAAAGAAGTGGGTCGTCGGGCATTCAGATATAAAGCTCCTTCAGATTGGAAACATATGTTCCTGCTTTTGAGCATAACTATTTTCAATTATCATGTGGACTTCATTATTTTCATAACGCATGTTATGTGTGATAACTGCATAGTTATTGTATTAATGTACTTAGAAGGCTTGTATGTGAGGAGATAGTTATGGAGAGCTAAATGTTTGTAAATGTTGGTGAGAATGTGATTGTGTAGTATTATGTGACAATGCAAAATGCTGTTTGTATTTATGTTTGTTCTCAGGACCCCCTCGAAAACGAGATTTTGCATCTCCAGGGCCTATCCCTCAAATAAAAAATAAAAATAAAAAAATGTGCAGATTTACTAAGTTCCCCCCATTAACTACTATGCACTTGCATCAAAAAATCGATGTTGCGAGTATTGTGTTGATGCTGTATTTAAAACACTGGATACTGGGAAGGTTAGGACAGGTTTGGTGGATACGGGTACGTTTAAGGATGGTTTAAAATGTCAATTATAGATGTAATTACAGGAATTAATTACATGCATTTATTTTTTAAAGTAACACCAGGTAACTTTTGCTCTCGGGGTCCCTCTACAGTTGGGAAACAGTATTGTCCTCTACTACTGTCGTAAACTCTGTCATCCTACACGCACATGCATTTGTTGACAATAGGGTTGCCACCTGTCCCGGTTTTACCGGGATTGTCCTTGTTTTTAATAACCTGTCCCGGGAAATTTATGCACTCTCCCGGGACACTGAATGTCCCGGTTTTCGAAAGGGTACGTGAATATATATGTTCAAACTGTAGCACCAATAGGACAGGGAGGGAGAGAGCGAGAGACCTTGCGTGTGTGTGTGCTAGTGTGCGTGTGTCTCAAAAAGCGCATGTAAGAAGCGCATGTAATCGCCTTCCCCCCCGGGCGGGTCATCGATATGTAAAGAGGCGAATGTAAGATCCCCCCCTCCCCCCCGGGCGGGTCATCGATATGTCCCGGTTTTTTATCAGACATAGGTGGCAACCCTAGTTGACAACCATAATAGCCCTGAACACTGTAGGAGGAGGTCACATGCAGGTGTTCTGCTTGCGTCGCGTGTGAAATGTCTTCATCACAGGTACAGTGGCATATATTTCAGCATGTCATATCAATATAATTTCATGGGTTTTATTTTTTTTCTAACGACAAATGATCGCGATGATCACGTTTACAAGCCAGCGTCATTATAGTAGCCTAGTCTATTGGTTACCGTTTTACTGAATCTATATGATACTTCAATGCAATGTTTGAGTAGTAGATAATAAACAAATTCGTCATCCGAAAAAATTGCGACAAGAATCCCGTTTCCCTCTGTAGCTATCAATAATCAGAAATTACACAATCAAGTAACTTTACACACGTAACAAATGAGAAGCTATGAACACAATGATAATATTAATAATCTTCCTCCTTTCTTTGTACATGTTGAGTAGAGTACACTTTTTAGGTCAAACATTTGCTATTTGCATTTCATCGATTGCAAAGTTCAAATCAGAACGAGAATGCTAGCGATAGCTAACCATCAAAAACTAGAATATCGTTTACTAGCTACCAGATTGATAATTCGCTACTCTACTATCATTACTTGATTCATGAAGATAAACGGAGGATAAGATAGCTTCCGTAACATAGTCAGGCAGACAAAAAAAACAAAGAGATAGTATGCAAGCATGACAGCCAAGTCCGCATCGGTCGGGCACCCCTCCTCCTCCTTCAGCTCACGCCAGCGAGAAAACAATGTATATCCTCGTTCTGCCTTTAACGCGATAACTTTCTCTTTTTCTCTTTTTGCTTTGCTCCGATAAAACCTTTGCTTTCTTCTTTTTCTGTGCTGCTTCGGCCATGACTTTAACATTTGGCTCGCACGTCCGATTTACGGAAGTGGTGGTGGTGGTGGAAGTGACGTATGCCGTAAAGCGGTTGAATTTTGTAGTTCTCTTTGTTCGCCGGTTACTGGCCGAAACCCGAAGTTTAAAAGTGCGATTAAAAACGCTACAGACCCCGTCAGGCTATGGCAGACGTGTCATTCAACCTATTGTAAGTCGATGTACCATCACAAGAGACTTGGAAATATATTATGAAGGTTGAAAATTTACCTAGTGCTGCTTTAAACACAAGAGTGCAAAATATGTATGTATGCAATAAGTGCATTGTATCATGATTAATTAAAATGTTAGTACACAGCAGTTAAAGACACTGAACAAAGTGGGAATCTTTCGGTACCTGACGATTCGATTCTTAAGGTCACGATTCGATTTAAAATTGATTCTCAATTTTGAATCAAATTTCGATTAGATATGTGCATTTTGATTGTAGTTTACCGTTTTGTGTTACTTTTCTTATTTGACTGCAATAGACAGTTTAATACCGCTAGAAGAAAAAAATCATTATTCATTAAAAATCAAATCATCATTAAACGTGAACCTTGAAATGTATTTAGATTTTCTTCCCTTTTTAGTCAACCCAATATTATAAAACAAATGCCCCTTTAAGATGACTACAATCATAACACAGTCTTCTGTATTAAAGCAAGGCAGGCAATTTTATTTTATTTTTGATATAAAAACAAAAACAAAGAAGTAAATTACAAATAATAGGATAAATATAATAGAGAAATATCAAATTAAATAAACTAACTTTTTCAGGTACAGTAGCATAGGTTTATTAAACATGTAGTTAAAAAACTGTGTGTGTGTGTGTCCTTCATCTGTGTGTGTGTCGCCAGCACCACATTGAGTCCTTGTTCACGGCTTATTGTGAATAATAGGGATGGGAATTGATAAGATTTTATCAATATCAATGCCACTAACGATTCTGCTTATCGATCCGATTCTTTAACGATTCTCTTATCGATTCCTGATAGCACTGTGTGGAAAAAAGTAGTCGTGCTTTTTCGGGGGGAAAAAAACAAGTGGTTTTATTTGTTTTAAAGCTTACACTTGAGTAAGCAAACTGTACTTTTTATGTAATTTATGTAATAAATGGAACCTTATTGTAAAGTGTTACCGATTAGTTAAACGTACCGTTAGTTCAGTGTTGGAAAGGTCAGTTGTTTTAACCATCCATTAAAACGAATCGGTTCAAAGGAGTCATTAGTTCGCGAATTGGACGTGTCATTATCGGACGTGTCCCGGCGGTTGGGAGATCCCACAAGATGTGTGTCATCACAGAAAACATTTCATCACTGGATAGTTTTTTTTTCGTTTATTTAAAGTGTGGTTTATGTCAGCTGAATGTGCGGAACGCTTTTCAGAGAAGATAAGGCAACGTAGTTTAGCACAATTCACACCCAGCGGTAATTCAGGAAAAACAAATCTCCGAATGCTCCACATGAAACTTTAGTCTCCCGACCTTACCATCGTGTCGTTTATTTTGATTTATATGTGCGAGGGAGAGAGCAAGACAGCGCTAAGTTTTGAGACGGTGAAGCCGCCTTGCTCCGAAGAGAGAGTGCGCGCGCGCGACCGGGGCTCTCTCTCTCTCTCTGCTCGTTCAGTTAAACGTGCGCCCTGTCACAAGCGCAGCAGTTCATCTACATTACTCACCGATCAAATAAGACTTTGGCGGTACAAAAATTAGCTTTGGACGCCGTGCTATGGTGCTTGATAAAGGACGAAAGGGACAGTTGTGAGTTCACAGTCTGTAGCCAACATACTATGGCTGACTCAGAGCAGGAGCATCGATAAGAGGACTCGTTAACGTCGAGGGCATACAATATCGATGGATCGTGAAACTTAGAACCGGTTCTCGAGTGGAACCGGTTTTCAATTCCCATCCCTAGTGAATAACCTCAGTAACTAAGTAACTGTAAGTAGGCCTGCGATGTTAAAGAAGTCTAACACTTGAGAACATTTTTGAATCGATTTAAATCGGTAGAAGATAGAATCGCAATTCATACAGGAGTGTGTTGCGCGTCGCATGTGCAGCCGTGTGAGAGTAGAGAGCGGCGTCACCTCATCTCGCTGCTCCAGATGGCCTCCGGCGTGTCGAACTCCCCCAGGAAGATCTCGGAGAAGCGCTCGGGCTCGTAGTTCTCCAGGTAACACACCATGGCCTCGGGCAGCATCGGGCCCAGCACACTCCTCTGCAGCAGCTCCACGCCCTTAGCCTGGCGCGGCACGCACACACGCACACACACACACACACACACACACACACACACACACACACACACACACACACACACACACACACGCACACACACGCACGCACGCAGACACACACACGCACGCACGCAGACACACACACACACGCAGACAGACACACACACACACACACACACACACACACACACACACACACCATCAGCGCGTTGTTACTGTCTGACGGGCTTTTCTCACAGTTTTCAACACAGCCTTTGAATAAATTAAATATTGATTCATGAAATAATGAATGTTGTGAGAAGCATTACCTCCTCTGATTTAAATGCTTGCTTCAGGTGAGTGTACTTCAGGAAACTAGAGAACAGAAGCATGTCAGTTATCATTCCACAGTCGTGTGTGTGTGTAATGAGGTGTGTGTGTGTACCGGGCGACGGGCAGCACGTTGGAGCCGGTGTACATCATGATGAAGAAGAAGACCCCGGTGAGGTAGAGCCGCTGCAGGTTCGGGTTGTCCTGCATCACCACGTACAGCAGGTTGGCCACTTTCTCCACCAGGATGGGGTCAAAGGTCAAGAGCAGCTGCCAATGACAGGAGAGGAACGTTACAGTCGTCTGCACTCGAGCTGGCACGTAAACATTACAATTTTGAATATTCGTCATTTAAAAAAAAAGCACATTCGAATGCAAAATCCATGCAATCCAATTGTTGGTGTCGAGAGGCGCGCGAGACATGATGATGACGTCACTGACGCGGTGTGTTTCTGTTAGTTTATCCAGTACAGCACAGTTGCTAATGTGAAAAATGGCGGGAAAAGTCCCTGCTGACGAAACCCTCTCAGTCTGAGGCAGAAATGGTGCAGCGACACACTTGACCTTCACCTGCACATCGGTCAGAGCTGAGTGTGTGTGTGTGTGTGTGAGAGTGTGCATTAATTGCATGCACATTAAGGAAATTATATTTTATTTAAGAACAATTGTTTCAAAAGCTAATGCACTTTAAAAAGTGAATGTCATTTCATTTCAATAACAGATGCGATGCTTGTTTGGTTTATATTTGCTTGTTGCGCTCGCTTCCGCCCTCTTGTGGACACAGAAGACGATACAGCACTCTTATCCTCCCACAAGAAGTATTGCCTTTAGAAGTAAAATATAATTTGAATTTTGCTAATATTTAAGAAAGAAATTTGAATGGAGCTTTCAGCCATTCTGCCAGCCCTAGTGTGTGTGTGTGTGTGTGCGGTCAGTGTGTGTGTGTGTCTGTGTACCTGGACGATGTGAGGAAGGCAGGTGTTGTCACTGATGAGTCTCTTCACCTTCGGTAACGGCCGGATGATGGCATTATCCTGATCTCTAACACACAAACACATCACAGCAGTAGGTCTTATTATAAATCATAAAGTTGTAGTATAATTACAGTAGGCATTTATGTTACAGTATAAATAGGGATAAATAGCAGGATATACCACGCAAGATACACCACGCAGGATATACCACAGGATACACCACACAGGATATACCACAGGATACACCACGCAGGATATACCATAGGTTACACCACGCAGGATACACCACGCACTAAATACCATAGGATACACCACGCAGGATACACCACGCAGGATACACCACGCAGGATACACCACGCAGGATACACCACGCAGGATACACCACGCAGGATACACCACGCAGGATACACCACGCAGGATACACCACGCAGGATACACCACGCAGGATACACCACGCAGGATACACCACGCAGGATACACCACGTAGGATACACCACGCAGGATACACCACGCAGGATATACCACGCAGGATATACCATAAGATATACCACGCAGGATACACCACGCAGGATATACCATAGGATATACCACGCAGGATATACCACAGGATACACCACGCAGGATATACCATAGGATACACCACGCAGGATACACCACGCAGGATACATCACGCAGGATACACCACGCAGGATACACCACGCAGGATACACCACACAGGATACACCACGCAGGATACACCACGCAGGATACACCACGCAGGATACACCACGCAGGATACACCACGCAGGATACACCACGGAGGATACACCACGCAGGATACACCACGCAGGGATACACCACGCAGGATATACCATGCAGGATACACCACGCAGGATACACCACGCAGGATATACCATGCAGGATACACCACGCAGGGATACACCATAGGATATACCACGCAGGATACACCACGCAGGATATACAACGCAGGATACACCACGCAGGATACACCACGCAGGATATACAACGCAGGATACACCACGCAGGATACACCATGCAGGATACACCACGCAGGATACACCACGCAGGGATACACCACGCAGGATATACCATGCAGGATACACCACGCAGGATACACCACGCAGGGATACACCAGAGGATATACCACGCAGGATACACCACGCAGGATATACAACGCAGGATACACCACGCAGGATACACCACGCAGGATATACAACGCAGGATACACCACGCAGGATACACCACGCAGGATACACCACGCAGGATACACCACGCAGGATACACCATGCAGGATACACCATGCAGGATACACCACGCAGGAT
>CM060614.1:33839973-33842473 GCA_030578255.1 Tiaroga cobitis
GGTTAGGGTTAGGGTTAGGGTTAGGGTTAGGGTTAGGGTTAGGGTTAGGGTTAGGGTTAGGGTTAGGGTTAGGGTTAGGGTTAGGGTTAGGGTTAGGGTTAGGTTATAGGGATAAAAACGAAAAGTGCACCCCCCTGAAGTGCACCCCCTGAATTTGATTTCCCTATATCTCGAGTTCTATAGGTCCTAGAGAGCTGAAACTCCGCCCATATACTAATTGGGGGGCGGGGCGTCGATTGCACCTGGTTTGGGACCTCTAGCGCCACCAGGTGCCGAGATATGGAAGTGCACCCCCCTTATTTTTGCACCTAGAGAGCTGCAACTCCGCCCATATACTAATTAGAGGGCGGGGAGTCCAATGCACTTGTTTTGGGAGCTCTAGCGCCACCAGGCGCCGAGATATGGAAGTGCACCCCCCCTTATTTTTGCACCTAGAGAGCTGAAACTCCGCCCATATACTAATTAGAGGGCGGGGAGTCGAATGCACTTGTTTTGGGAGCTCTAGCGCCACCGGGCGCTGAGATATGGTACTGCACCTAGGGTTGACTTTCGCAATTTCAGGGCTATTTTCCAGGGTTGACTTTCGCAATTTCAGGGCTATTTTCCAGGGTTGACTTTCGCAATTTCAGGGCTATTTTTCAGGGTTGACTTTCGCAATTTCAGGGCTATTTTTCAGGGTTGACTTTCGCAATTTCAGGGCTATTTTTCAGGGTTGACTTTCGCAATTTCAGGGCTATTTTTCAGGGTTGACTTTCTCTATACAGCTGATCAGGGTTGACTTTCTCTATACAGCTGATCAGGGTTGACTTTCTCTATACAGCTGATCAGGGTTGACTTTCTCTATACAGCTGATCAGGGTTGACTTTCTATGTATAGGGGGATGGGGATAGGGAGGGGAGGGACTTGTTTTTAGGAGGTGGGACTTGTGTTTTTAGGAGGTGGGACTTGTTTTTTTTGGAGGTGGGACTTGTGTTTTTTTAGGTGGGACTTGTGTTTTATTTGGTTGGTGGGACTTGTGTTTTTAGGAGGTGGGACTTGTGTTTTTAGGAGGTGGGACTTGTGTTTTTAGGAGGTTGGACTTGTGTTTTTAGGAGGTGGGACTTGTTTTTTTTGGAGGTGGGACTTGTGTTTTTTTAGGTGGGACTTGTGTTTTATTTGGTTGGTGGGACTTGTGTTTTTAGGAGGTGGGACTTGTTTTTTTTGGAGGTGGGACTTGTGTTTTTTTAGGTGGGACTTTTGTTTTTAGGAGGTGGGACTTGTGTTTTTAGGAGGTGGGACTTTTGTTTTTAGGAGGTTGGACTTGTGTTTTTAGGAGGTGGGACTTGTGTGTTTAGGAGGTGGGACTTGTGTTTTTAGGAGGTGGGACTTGTGTTTTTAGGAGGTGGGACTTGTGTTTTTTGTGGGTGGGACTTGTGTTTTTTTTGGGGGTGGGACTTGTGTTTTTTTGGGGGTGTGACTTGTGTTAGGGTTAGGGTTAGGGTTAGGGTTAGGGTTAGGGTTAGGGTTAGGGTTAGGTTATAGGGATAAAAACGAAAAGTGCACCCCCCTGAAGTGCACCCCCTGAATTTGATTTCCCTATATCTCGAGTTCTATAGGTCCTAGAGAGCTGAAACTCCGCCCATATACTAATTGGGGGGGCGGGGGCGTCGATTGCACCTGGTTTGGGACCTCTAGCGCCACCAGGTGCCGAGATATGGAAGTGCACCCCCCTTATTTTTGCACCTAGAGAGCTGCAACTCCGCCCATATACTAATTAGAGGGCGGGGGAGTCCAATGCACTTGTTTTGGGAGCTCTAGCGCCACCAGGCGCCGAGATATGGAAGTGCACCCCCCTTATTTTTGCACCTAGAGAGCTGAAACTCCCGCCATATACTAATTAGAGGGCGGGGAGTCGAATGCACTTGTTTTGGGAGCTCTAGCGCCACCGGGCGCTGAGATATGGTACTGCACCTAGGGTTGACTTTCGCAATTTCAGGGCTATTTTCCAGGGTTGACTTTCGCAATTTCAGGGCTATTTTCCAGGGTTGACTTTCGCAATTTCAGGGCTATTTTTCAGGGTTTGACTTTCGCAATTTCAGGGCTATTTTTCAGGGTTGACTTTCGCAATTTCAGGGCTATTTTTTCAGGGTTGACTTTCGCAATTTCAGGGCTATTTTTCAGGGTTGACTTTCTCTATACAGCTGATCAGGGTTGACTTTCTCTATACAGCTGATCAGGGTTGACTTTCTCTATACAGCTGATCAGGGTTGACTTTCTCTATACAGCTGATCAGGGTTGACTTTCTATGTATAGGGGGGATGGGGATAGGGAGGGGAGGGACTTGTTTTTAGGAGGTGGGACTTGTGTTTTTAGGAGGGTGGGGACTTGTTTTTTTTGGAGGTGGGGACTTGTGTTTTTTTAGGTGGGACTTGTGTTTTATTTGGTTGGTGGGACTTGTGTTTTTAGGAGGTGGGACTTGTGTTTTTAGGAGGTGGGACTTGTGTTTTTAGGAGGTTGGACT
>CM060615.1:7500-102500 GCA_030578255.1 Tiaroga cobitis
CTCTACCCCCGGGACTCTACCCCCGGGACTCTACCCCCGGGACTCTACCCCCGGGACTCTACCCCCGGGACTCTACCCCCGGGACTCTACCCCCGGGACTCTACCCCCGGGACTCTACCCCCGGGACTCTACCCCCGGGACTCTACCCCCGGGACTCTACCCCCGGGACTCTACCCCCGGGACTCTACCCCCGGGACTCTACCCCCGGGACTCTACCCCCGGGACTCTACCCCCGGGACTCTACCCCCGGGACTCTACCCCCGGGACTCTACCCCCGGGACTCTACCCCCGGGACTCTACCCCCCGGGACTCTACCCCCGGGACTCTACCCCCGGGACTCTACCCCCGGGACTCTACCCCCGGGACTCTACCCCCGGGACTCTACCCCCGGGACTCTACCCCCGGGACTCTACCCCCGGGACTCTACCCCCGGGACTCTACCCCCGGGACTCTACCCCCGGGACTCTACCCCCGGGACTCTACCCCCGGGACTCTACCCCCGGGACTCTACCCCCGGGACTCTACCCCCGGGACTCTACCCCCGGGACTCTACCCCCGGGACTCTACCCCCGGGACTCTACCCCCGGGACTCTACCCCCGGGACTCTACCCCCGGGACTCTACCCCCGGGACTCTACCCCCGGGACTCTACCCCCGGGACTCTACCCCCGGGACTCTACCCCCGGGACTCTACCCCCGGGACTCTACCCCCGGGACTCTACCCCCGGGACTCTACCCCCGGGACTCTACCCCCGGGACTCTACCCCCGGGACTCTACCCCCGGGACTCTACCCCCGGGACTCTACCCCCGGGACTCTACCCCCGGGACTCTACCCCCGGGACTCTACCCCCGGGACTCTACCCCCGGGACTCTACCCCCGGGACTCTACCCCCGGGACTCTACCCCCGGGACTCTACCCCCGGGACTCTACCCCCGGGACTCTACCCCCGGGACTCTACCCCCGGGACTCTACCCCCGGGACTCTACCCCCGGGACTCTACCCCCGGGACTCTACCCCCGGGACTCTACAAAAAATAAATAAAAAAAATACATACAATTAAAAGATACAAAATTACCACATTTAATTATTTTTCTCAAAACATTTTATACATTTTAGCAATAAAACAAAAATACATAGAATGAATGGAAAACATTAACAGCTACAGAAAACGGTACAAAAAAAAAAGAGGAACATGACGTTACAAGAAACCTGCCACTAAACTATAAAACCACAAATAAGTTGAAAGTAATAAAGAGGCAATGGGTGATGAGTGAAAGCTTGTCGATGTGGAGCTGGAGAGAAGTGTGACCAAGGCAGGTGCTGACAAAGGGAACCACCACGGAAGAGATAACCGAGGGAACAGTGGAGGAGAACCTACATTCCTGCCATAGGAAGTTTCGAAAGGCTTACCAGGATATAGAGCCACAGCACAGTCAATGAAAGGATAGGTGGACCTTTGGTAAATGGCAAGGCAGAACCTGGGGGACAACCAACTCGAACGGAGGCATTAGAGATGGGGACCTAGGCAGAGCCGAAGACCCAAGACAAGACCACTGCACTGCAGGGCAGAACCATAGGGGTGGAAGCGCAGCCGCAGGATTAGAAGTCTGTGGTGCAACCAGGGTGATAACTGACCAAGGTGGAGTCAGAGGGACGAGGGAGCCCGATACAGCTTGAGGGATAACTGCCCGTGGTGGAGCTGATAGGTCGACAGAGTGAATGTTAAATCCAGGGCTTGGCACAAAGACAAGATCAACACCTAGGCGGCGCTGGTAATCTGGAAGCCAAGGGCAGACCCAAAGTGCAAAGGGTGGCCAATGAAGGATGAGACAAGGGGCTGAAAGGAGCCAGCGGACACAAGCGCCATTAACTAGATGACATGGATAGAGGAGGTGGGAGGAGCTGCATCAATGAGACGCTTCATGCTGAGTGGGAAGGACATCAGACTGGACAGTCTAAACAGCTGGGGAAGGGGGGGCGCAACACAGGATAATGGGAACACAAAAAAAAAAAGAAAACAAACCTGACAAGTACTTTACAGTAATTTTGAAAATGAAAAAAAAAAAGGGTTAGGATTTACAAATAGGGTTAGACAAATTACACAAAGTGGCATATGGGCACAAGTAAAATCATAAAAGGGTAGAAACAAAAAGTTTAACTAAGGCTTTAAAAAAAACAGAACATGGAAACAGAAATATGGACCCAAGTACGAAAAGACATTTAAAAATGAAAACAAACAAAACAAAGTATAACAGAATACAAGACAAGTAAGTTTACAACTTCTATACAAAGCTTTATAATATAAGAAGGGGCAAACAATGGCATAAAAAAGGCAGACATGAAAAGGTATATAATAATAATAAAAACAATGGGTTTAAAAAAACATTAAAAAGCTCTAATAAAAATCTAAATATACCATAAATGCAAAGACAGACAAAAAGGGTCATAAAATATAAATAGAAAGGGTTAATAAAAGGGACAAAGACAAACTTGATCTTAAATGGAACAAGAGGCGAAACCATAAATAAAATAAATCTAATTATAATATAAATACAATATAAATAAATAAAAACAGTTAAGAAAAAAAATGTCTTTGTGAGTGGGAGAAACCCCGATATATTGTAGCTTAAGTGACTTGAGATGCACTTGAAATTGATAGACTGTTGGAGTGCAGGATTGAAATCAACCCTGGACAAGTCCCACCCACCAAAGATCCACCCAAGTCAAACACAAGTCCCACCCACCCCGAGTCCAACTGTTGAACACTTAAAAAGTAAGTTCTCCACATTTCCAGAAGTTCATGAAAATGAATGAAGTACCCAATGAACCCGATAGCCATCCCATCAGGGGGGAGAAAAAAAATTGAACAGGCTAAGTGAAATAGCAGCATCAGGCACAAATACAAATGGGCACAATAGTATGGAGAACCATCACAAAGCAGAAAAGGGCATAGTAAGACAGCCACTAATGCCAACATACACAAGGCAGTCAGAATAAAAACAAGTACATAAATATACAAAATACACAAACAGTAAAGAAAACATTTTATGCAGTACATTTCAATAAAAAAAAAATAGAACAGTTTTAGAAAAATAGGAATGGCCAAAAAAAAAGTCAATTGGATTGGGACATAGGACAGTGTAATGGCTAATAAGGCAAGGAGCATAAATGAAAGACAAAATCATAAATAACTAAAAAACAATGGGCTTAGAAAAAAAATGCAAAGACGAGAGATAGGAATAAAATATATACCAAAGATGGGAAAATGCACAAATACAAAAGGGCCATTGTGACAATAGACAGACAAACAAGTCTTAAATTGGATACATGAGGTGAAGTGAAGGCATGAATACAAAAGCAGCAATTTCAGGACTATGATGTTGTACAAAGCAAATTACTTATACAGCTTTATAAAGTATAAATAAAAAAAGGCATTAATGTAGTGAAGATTTACAGTGACTGCTTGCTGAGATATGACTCGTTTAAAAAAACGATTCCTTTAATTGACTCGGAGTCGACTCTTACTTGTGAAAGACAATAACTTTATATACGGTGCACTTTCAGATTTAAAACTTTGCAGGATGTTTTCATTCACTTCGAGCTATGTTACACACTACATGAAAGGTCATTTTCAAAAATCCATAATATGGGCAATTTAAAAAAAACTTTGTTTATCAGTAAAATGTAATTTTGCTTTTCATGTAGAGCATTACTATAAATACAAGAGGTACAAAGGGGAAAAGAAAAATACCAAATCAGAAGTTATTAAAAAAAATGCAAATGGACATAAGGGCACAGATAATTACAAAAGGGACAAAAAATTGCAAAGGCAAACAAAAAAACTAACAAATAAAAGAGGTCAGGTGCATCCCTAATTAACAGATTGAATAAATACTAAGAATGAAGAGGAACACAAAAAAACAATTCTGATACACAAACTTACAAGACTGCACATCCACATTAACAAAAAAAACTTAACAAAAGACAGATTGTTATTGACATTCAATTAATGCATCAATTAACTATCTCTAAAACTTTTGCATCCACATTGCCAAATACACAAATGACCAGGAGTGATTTTTTTAATCAGCTTACCAGTGAAAGCTCTCTACATTTCCAGAGTTCAAATGGCAAATGAGAGTAGAAGAATTACATTAAGGAAGTTTACCTAGGTGCGTGCTGAAGTTCTCAGTGACGAGCGAGACCAAGGAACAGGACAACAGCAAGACAAACTTCAAGAAGCTGCACAGATCAAGAAGACATGGTAAAGTTAGGGTTAAAAACATGAAACTCAAAAGTAAATGTATCAAAATACTATTTCAAATCATTTGCAAGTCAAGTCATCCTCATTTATGTAGCGCTTTTAACAATGTAGATTGTTTCAAAGCAGCTTTAAAGAGATAAACAATTAAAGGTAACAGAGATTGGTTTGGTTTTATAGCAATTCTTAGATAATGTTATTTTGGTAACGCTTCCTTTTACAGTACAGTACTTACCTAGAAAGTACTGGCTAATATAAGGTAAATACTGGCTAACATAAGGTAAATACATGGGTTAGGGGTAGGTTCAGGGTTAGTACCTAGTTATTATAATTACTATAATAAGTACATAGTAAGTACATGGGTAACAGGACTGTAAATGGTAGCGTTACCGTTATTTTCCAGCTAAAGTTAGCTTTGATTGATTCACTTTCATCGAATGATCATTTGTTATTAAATTAGGGGCCGCTAAGACAACACCGTTCTCTCTAAACAGACTTAACGCGAACCTGTGATAAACGCTAATGGCGTTCACATGCGTATTAAGAATTGATTCTATAGTTATGCGCATTTGAATATATGTGCGCAGGTTTGTAATTCCCTACAAACCCTGCCTAAACAAACTACTTGTCTTGTCTATAAATTGATACAGAATTTTATTTTATTTTCATCACTTCGAGGTAGGTACGCGAACCAAAATTTCACAACGCTTTATCTATAGAGTGGTATAGGGATCCTCCATAGGGAGAGGCTAGTTGGCACTTCAGCACTGCGTTGTCATCGGGTCCAGGCGAAGGTCCTTCGTCAGATCTGGAAACGGCCTGGGTCCGGTGGACTGTGGGAAAACCTTGGGATAAACAGAGACACTAAAATTAGCGTTGATGCCATTCTTCTTGTGATGTAACGAGTACATCAGGATTTAAGGGAAGTGTTCCCAGTTCCGGCTGACCTAATCTATGCAGCCTAACATTGAATTATAGAAGTCGATAATGTATTATGTGAATGCTAAGTCAAAGAGATGTGTTTTTAGTCTAGCTTTGAACTGACAGAGTGTGTCTGCTTCTCGGACAATGGTAGGAAGACTGTTCCAAAGTTTTGGTGCTAAATAGGAAAAGGATATGAGAGCATATGGCGTAATTTAGATATATTTCTAAGACGGAAAAATGCAGTTTTACAGATACTAGACACGTGACTTTCAAATGAAATATTGGTATCAAAGAGCACACACGCATGCACGCACACACACAGGTTCCTAATTGACGACGAAGACATGACAGAGCAGCCATCAGGTGTTAGACAGTTTAGCCTTTAGCTAGAAATAACATTATTCAAGAACCGCTATAAAGCCTAAACAATCTCTGTTACCTTAAATTATATGTTTATCTTTGTAAAGCTGCTTTGGAACAATCCATTGTTAAAAGCGCTATATAAATGAAGATGACTTGACAGTATTCTAGGTTATTATGTGAGAAAGTTTGTCCAATAATTAGAATCTCTTTTTTTCAGAATTTAGTAGTAGGAAATTACTGAGAAAACCAATTAGTTTAGCCACTGTTTCAAATAAATAAATACCTAGGATTGTTTATTTTCTTCTAATAGGGTTGAAAAATAAGCAGATCTAGCAGCTTTTAAAGCCTCTCTGTATGCAATCGAGCTCTCTTTCCATGAAATCCGAAATACCTCGAGTTTAGTTTTCTTCCAGTTGCGCTCCATGTTTCTTAAGGGCGAGTATGAGAGGTACCACGGCGTTGGACTGTTTTCTTTAAAAAATTTTAAGCGCAACGGGGAAACTGTCTAAAGTGCTGGAAAAGAGACAGTTAAAAGTTTCTATTGCAACATCAAGTTCTTCTAAGCTATCCGGGATGCTGCGATGATGAAATTGATCAGGAAGATTATTAAAGCAATCTTTAGTGGCAGAAGTGATAGGTCTAACATATTTGTAACATGGAGTCAGCTTTGCAGCCTTGGCTAAAAGTAACTTACATGAGACTAGATAATGATCTGAGATGTCATCGCTCTGCTGCAGTATTTCAACGGCATCAACATCTATTCCATGTCATATTGTTGTAATCATACTCTAGACTATTACCGAGTAGGTCCTGACACGCTTTTTCTAACTTCGATTGAGTTTACAATGTCTTTAAATGCCAATCCCAATGCATCTTTTTCATTATCTACATGTATGTTAAAAATCACCAACAGTTAGTACATCTAGAATAAAGTCAACATTTGAACTCTCAAATAGCCATACAGCTGTGAACACGAAAAGAAAAAAAAGTGTGGCAGAGGTGCAAAATCTGGGACTGCATAATTTCCTGCTTATGAAACAGGTAAATAACAATAAGCACATTGCTTTTTGACATGCATTTCTCTTATCTACTTCAATTTTAAATAAGTGCATTATCTGCAGCCTTTATCAGTAAACTTGTGCTAGTAGACCCAGTATTCAAGTTAGGTCTCCAGACAATGTGTTTCACAGCAGGCTGAGAAGGCAAAATTATTTCTTGCAGAAAAATGTATGAACAAGTAAAAGCAACAAGAATTACAGATAAAATTTAAATAAAAATGGCAAATTGTATTTAAAAAAGGGACAATGACCCATAAATACTAAAGCATAACTACAAAGGGGCTTAGATTGAAACCAAGAACATTAAACTTTAAGCCTATGCCTTATGTCCCCTTGTGTGTTAAGCAAAGTTTAACAGAAACTAACCCTGCCACAATATGGCAGACTTTGACAGACGAGTAAAAAAAAGAAAAACGTCAGGCTCAGAAAAATTGGCAGGCGAGTAGAAACTATTACAAATTCAGAATACTGTAATGATATTAATGGAGCCTTATCTTTTGCAGGCTCGACAAAGAGAACCATACAAAGAGAAGCTGATGAGATGAGGACTTGAGACAATGACCAAAGTTATTTTACTGAAGTGCTCTCCACTTAGCCAAATTTGCATTTGGCTTTTGCAAGGTATAAAGGTGTATATATAAATTATATATTTATTTCTTATTTCCATACATGGGACTTAAATAAAATAGCTTGGAGTTTTTCAGCATTCACCTGAATACGCCTCAAGCCGGAGTCATCAACCACAAATTGGCTCCCATTAAGGTACAGGATAGCAACACATCCAGCAGCTCCAACATGCCCAGCTGACCTGAGGACAAGTGTTGTACATGTAAAAATTGAGCTTGGTGTTATTTTAACCAAAAAACAGTTATTTGCATAGAGAATAATTACATATCCAGGCATCAGGAATAAGCAAACCCTTAGCCTCATAGTTTTTGGTGTGGGGTCTGGAAGGTGAAGTTAGGAAACTGGATGTGTCACTGTGTCCAGAGGAGCGGAGAGGGGATCCAGCTTTGGGACTGCAGAACTGACAGAGCTGCAAAGACAGATGTGGGAGAGGTGCAGAGAAAATTCAAATTAGTTTAACCTGTTCCTAATCCTACTTTAATGAGGGGTGGGGAAGTCATTGACCGTGTTGGTGTCCTCTAGTCAAAATCAGGTCAGTCAGTTCCTGAGCACAGCAACAGCTGGAAGTCAACTAACCCCAACTCTGGATCTGTCAGAGAGCTGAAACAGAGCAGTGGGTGATGTGAGGAATGGGAAAACTACCTTTCTTTGTCCTTGTGCAGGTAAAACATCTTTACACAATGACTTAAAGACCGGCTGAGTTACAAATCTGTGTAGGAGTAACAGGAATATTGGATAATTACTCACTACAACTCAAAGCTGTACCTCATTTTACATAATTTAAGGTCAAATGAGAATTGAAAACCTTGGAATTATGGTATGAGACTTCAACATCCACCAACAAGTCAAGTAGCCTTCCATCAAGAACAGAGAATAGCAGCCCCAAGTTTTCCAGTTTACCTGGAGAATAATAATAATGCAGCATCAGAAATGCCATTAAGAGTTATTGCACAGAAGTTTAGTTTCACATATTACTGAAAATTGAAGTTGGCTGGGATCAGGTTGTTTCGGTGTCCTCTGGCCGACTCCAGATCTCAGTAAAGTCCAAAAATAGCTGAGTGTGCCTAGTGCTGGAAATAAGTCAGCACTGGGACACTGAAACAACCAGACAGATGAAGAAAGGCACAAAAAAAAAAAAGATACTCATTTTTCTTGTCTCCACACAAGGAGTGCTTCATAACACAGGCCGAGGTTCTTGCACCAGTGCTTATGCTCCATTTAAGTGCATTCTAAGATGTTGTTCTAGAGGACTTCAGCTGAGAAACACTGCTATAAGAGACAAGCACCTAAACAGCAAATTGATAAGAATAAATGCACACTGGTTGCAAAAGAGGTAAATTAACAAACTGACATTAACAAGCAACCATCAGTGCACCTATGATCACCATCCCTAAAGTTATTTAGTGTGCACATTGATAAATGGATCTAATTTCAACTGTCACCAAGTTTGAGGCTCCCTTATCTATCTGATATCTGAGCTCCAGGGAGACCGACGCCTTTCATATCCCTAAACTAATGATATAATGAAATAGCAGCATAACGAGTAAAAAAATTAACATTTCTCTCAATAATTCCTACCTTAAAGAGCTTTTTTTTTTTTATAATTCACAGAGTGACAATACTGTGGAAGTTCAGCTAGAGGGCATTTACACTCATGGACAACCATTGACAGACATGCAGACACTAGAAATTAAACTCACAAAATAAACAAACTTTAATATCATGGGCTTTTTGTGAGTTCTATAACAAAAAAATAACATCACATTTCATCATTGTGAATCCTTTCAATTAAAAAATTTTAAAAATCCCCTTCAACCCCATTTGTTTTCTCCCACCTCCCATGATGCACCACAGCATAGCTATAAAAGACGATTACTAAAACCGTTCTGGTTTTTCAACTGGCTCCAGCAAGCTGTCAGATAAGCTCTCAAACAGACTGATTTTGATTAGTGGTGGGCAGAGCGAGGATTCGTGGAACACTGAAACAGTTGAAGTTAATGTGCCTTATTAGAGGCTTCGAAACAGTCCGGCTCCCGTCTCCACGGGTCGGTGACACTTAGTGGTCAGAACAGTGGAAAGCAACAAAAACTCAGGCCAAACATGCATAAAAACATCTTTTACAAACCCATTGCAAATGTTTTATTGAAAGTAAAATTTTTCAAATGCAATTAATCTAATAGGTGTAATATGTGTTCTTTTATTAATTTTCATGACTTGTTTTGTTTGTTCCATGGATTGCTCAGATTACAGACCAATAAGAGACTACTAACGAACTCCTATTCCTTTTAATTATACTAATGTCTAATTTAAAGGTGTACAAATGTATAAAACTGATCAGAGATCAGGTAAAACTCCTAGAACCGCATGAGTCATGGGTTCACAGCAATCGCCCACCAGCGGTGAACCATTAATTTCAAAACAGTTATGACTTAACGAAGCCTGGTTTACAGAAATCACGTGACTTTGGCAGTTTGATACGCACTCCGATCAGCTGATTCAAAAGAAGATTAATAAAGGTTTCTGTCAGGATGTACCAGCTGAGTAAAGGACATGACTGGGCAAAAGCAAGTCAAATTATAATACAAAAGAAAATAATCAAAGCCATTTACGATTCACAAATGTAAGTTGGCTATGTTGATGTACAGGCCCAAAACTACAAATGAGATTCAACCTCTCAGACTGCATCCAAAAATCACATAATCTTGAGTAGGTACTTATTTTAAAAAAGTACTTACTCTGCAAAAAAAAAAAAAAATATATATATATATATATATATATATATATATATATACATATACATGTTCTTTCCCTGCATCAGCAATATTAGCTTTGTCACATGACTTATGCATCATCACAAATCCCAAATTTAAAGAGGCCAAGCTAGATTCACGCAAACACCTTCAATTACATGACAGCCTTACCTGCTGATTTGATTCCAGTTTTCATTTTTTCATGGAGTTCCAAACATCAGCACAAAGGAGGCATCGGGCTGCTGCTTGAAGAGCACACCTTTGGAGACTTTTTGTTTTCTAATTAGCCAGATGTCACATCTGTCATGATACAGAAGGAGAACACAGATAATAACCCAACTTAGTTTATTTAGAAACAAGATGGCAGGCGAGTAACTGGTTGGAAGATATAGTGGGGGCTACTGGCAGAATGTTAACAGTTCTTATCTTGGTTGCAGAGGATGGCTGACAGGTAACTGGAAAACTGGAGATGTGTAGCAGACAGAAGACTGAAAACGGGGTAGTTCAGGACTGGAACATTCAGGTGAGTATCCAGAGGTAGGTAGTCAGATTGGTGTTCAAGTTAGATTAATAAGACCTGACACGGGTGAACTGAAGTGAGTGTGCTTATATAGTGCAGTGATGATTGGCAGCAGGAGGTGCTGATCAGTAATCAGGTGATTGGGAGCGTGTGTAGGAATCTGATGCTGAGGATGTGGCTGACTGTGACAACATCATGCCAATTTATTGTTGAATGGACAATATTAACGATAGGCATTGTGAGTAAATGAACAAGTTAAATTAAATATTTTCAAGAAAGATGAATAAAGATGACTTTTGTTTTACTAACAAAAACAGAATCTGAATAAAATTAAAGAAAAAAATTAACAAAAGAAAATATTTCAATGAATAAATAGAGTTATACACAAGTATTCATTGAACACAACATGACTCAAAACCTTAACTGCACAAATGTACTGTTCTAACAAAATATGTTCATATCAACAGATCATTTCTGCAAAATTATATTATGTTGCGTAGTGCATGTTTCATAAGTTTCAAAGTGAAATATCCACTGAGTGGTGCTAAAAGCGAGTTATGTTTTATCTGAAACAAATTAACGGGATTCTGGCAACGTTTTATTACGTTGGTGTTTGTACATATCACCCAGTTCTGAATTGAAATATCCGGTGAGTCAAGTCAAGTCATCTTCATTTATATAGCGCTTTTAACAATGGATTGTTTCAAAGCAGCTTTACAGAGATAAACATATAATTTTTAGAAAAGAGAGAGTTAAACGTTTCTGTTGCAATATCAAGTTCTTCTAAGCTATCCGGGATGCTGAGATGATGAAACTGATTAGGAAAATTATTGATAAAGCAATCTTTAGTGGCAGAAGTTATAGGTCTAACGTATTTATAACACGGAGTCGGCTTTGCAGCCTTGGCTAAATGTAATTTACATGAGACTAGATAATGATCTGAGATGTCATCGCTCTGCTGCAGAATTTCAACGGCATCAACATCTATTCCATGTGATAATATTAGATCTAGAGTATGATTACAACAATGAGTAGGTCCTGACACGTGTTGTCTAACTCCAATTGAGTTTACAGTGTCTTTAAATGCCAATCCCAATGCATCTTTTTCATTATCTACATGTATATTAAAATCACCAACAATTAGTACTTTATCTGCAGCCAATACTAATTCTGATAGAAAGTCCGCAAATTTTTTGATAAAATCTTTATGGTGCCCTGGTGGCCTGTATACAGTAGCCAGCATAATTCTCAAATGTGATTTATCGTTTACACTATATATTTTTTACATTAAGCACCAATACTTCAAAAGAAGTATATTTAAAACTAGATTTCTTAGTGGTTTTGAAAATATTACTATAAATTACAGCAACACCTCCCCCTTTGCCTTTCAGACGAGGTTCATGTTTATAACTGTAATCTTGTGGGGTTGACTCATTTAAAATAATGTAATCGTTTGGTTTTAGCCAGGTTTCTGTCTGTCAAACACAGCATATCAAGATTATAATCTGAAATCATATCATTAACTATGAGAGATTTTGAAGTAAGGGATCGAATATTCAGCAACCCAAGCTTTATCATTTGCTCATCTGTATTATATCTGTTTTTTATTTGTTGAACATCAATTACATTTTTAACCTGACGTTTTTTGGATTTCCAAATTCGGGGAACAGACACAGTCTGTATATGATGATATCTAGGTGAAAGAGGCTCTATGTGATGGGATTTATCTGACCTTGGTGACGTGAGGCCGCTAGCAGACGGTCGGTTTAGCCAGTCTGTCTGCTTCCTGACCTGAGCCCCAGATTGTCATGTTTTATCTCTAAGACTATGAGCCAAATTACTAGAGAGAAGAGCAGCACCAGCCCAGGAGGGATGGATACCATCTCTTTTCAACAGGTCAGGCTTGCCCCAAAAACTTTTCCAATTGTCTATGAATTCTATATTATTTTGCAGACACCACTTCGACAGCCAACCATTGAGTGAGGCCAATCTGCAAACTATCTCATCACTCCTGCATACAGGAAGGGGGTCAGAGCAAATTACAGTGCCTGACATCGTACTTGCGAGTTCACACACCTCTTTAATATTAATTTTGGTGATCTCCGACTGGCGGAGTCGAGCATCATTAGTGCCGACATGAATAATGATCTTAGAGAATTTACGATTAGCATTAGCCAGCACTTTTAAATTTGCTTTGATGTCAGGCGCTCTGGCTCCCGGCAAACATGTGACTATGGTGGCTGGTGTCTCTATTTTCACGTTCCGTGTGATCGAATCACTAATTACCAGGGCACAATCAACAGAATTCTCAGTGGGTGTTTCACTGAGTGGGGCAAATCGGTTTGTTATGGGAATCGGAACGGAAGAGTGGTTCTTTGATCCGCGACTAGAACGATCTCTCACTGTCACCCATCTGCCCTGCTGCACGAGCTCTACTTCAGCCGGAACCGAATCATGTAAAGAGTTCACTATGCTAGGCGCATCCAAAACAGTATCTAAAGATCTAGCATTCTTACCATCCTCAATTAAAGTTTGGATGCGTGTCTCTAGTTCTGAAATCTTCTCCGTCTGCCTGACTGTCTCCTTGCATTTATCACATATAAATCCTATATTGCCATCGGAGAAGACTATACTAAACATATGACGTGACACAGGTGACAATAACAGGACAAGAAGACATTACTCACCGTGTTTGTTGACTGATTTCTTACTTACCTGGACTTTATGAACTCAAAGGCGAGAGAAAATAAATAAATAAATTAGCGCACGGGTGGCGCGTTAGCAGGCTAACGTTAGCGAGTTACTAGCGTGCTGTGTTAACAATAACGGAAGCTAGAGATGTAAGGTTAATCTGAGATGTTGGGTAAGCTGTATTTAGTAGTATAAACAACTAGATAGTAAATGATGGCTCAAAACATAAAGAAATACGAGGCTTAGGCGGAGCTTACAGTCTCGAAGCAAACAAACACACAGCAGGCAGTGAGGCAGACAGGAGCAATCGATCAGCGATCAGCCGGTGCAGGGTGAGTGGTGCTAAAAGGTTAATACTCCATTGTTTTAAAATAATGTACACTAACTACACTAATCCCCACGGTCTCAATCAAGTATAGTAGGTTTGAACCTTAAGTGGGGTGAGTTATTTATTTATGTTGGATTTTCCGGGTAGAGGGAGATACACTATCTTTGGTTTAGTTGATGAGTGATAAAAACTTATATATAATATATAGATTCTAAATGTTGATGGTGTATTCCCGTATGAATTAACCCAGGAATCAACTTCCCCATACTAGAGATATACACATTTGTATATACACATTAATAAAGTGTGCTAGCCTTCTCCAACCTGGATCGGACAGGTGCTATCGTGAATCGCCAGATTCTGCGGTAACCTTTTGGCCACGAGAAACCTTAAAAAAAACGAAAGATAGTATTAAAATTAATACACATATAAAGGTGAAATGACATAAAATACTTACCCAAGATGAAAACCTGAAAGAAAGGGGAAAAAGAGAAAATGAGCATCAAAGAGGAGACCGATAAAAACCGTTTTATCGGTGTAACGGATAATTAGCGGTTAATGATCAAGGACAATGTGCGAGCCCGTGCTTTTCGGCTGTCTTAAGGGAGCTGGAGTTTCTTTTTTCCCCTAACCTAAACCTACCCCTTACAGGGGATTGGGGCTTGATTATTTTTATACCTAAACCTACCCCTCACAGGAGGGTGTCTTAATTAGACTGTCCCTGTATCTGCACAAGCACTAAAACCTACCCCTTACAGGGGATTGGGGCTTGATTATTTCATTATACCTAAACCTACCCCTCACAGGAGGGTGACTTAATTAGACTATCCCTGTATCTGCACAATTAGTATTAGTAGTATTAGTAGTATTAGTAGTATTAGTAGTATTATTAGTATTATTAGTATTAGTATTATTATTATTATTATTATTAGTAGTAGTATTATCATTATTAATTATTTTTAATTATTGTTAAGTATTAATTATGGTTAATTGTTATTAATAATTATTATTGATTATTTATGGTTTCTTAATTAATTGTTCTGGTTATAAACATAGATATACCACCAAGTTGACACGGTTTTGGAAACATTGAGACGCAGTTTTGTGTTCTTTTCTTGGCCTGGGGTGACCTTTAGTGGTCAGCAGAAAGTGGGCCAGCGCACAGCCATTTCTGGGGCCTCAGGGTCCCAGATCTTGGATTTTTCATTCCCCTAAATCCTAAATATAACTAAACAAATCGCACTATAAATGTCACTATATCACCAAAAATCCGCTATCTCAAAACCAAACTCCTCTCACAAAAACCCACGATATGAAAATGCGTTGACAAAACTTTTATACTGTGTGATTGTGTGATTTGTTCCTGAACCGACCAATCAATGAAACCCTGATTCGGCGGAGCACTCCACCTGATGAAACACTTAGACGCTTCATTTAGCCGTTGTCACGTGACGTGGGTGCTTTGAATCACGCTTCGGATCAGTGTTTCGAATCATCTTTGCTTCGGGATCTCGCAAAGCTTCGGAACGTCTGTTTCGCGCCAGCCATCCTTAGCGTTAAGAGCTCGCTCAAGTACTGGGGAGCTAAACCATTTAGTTCTTCGCAAGTAATCAACAATATTTTAAAATGTATACAATGTTTAATAGGGAGCCAATGCAGTGTTGACAGAACCGGGCTAATATGGTCGTACTTC
Source organism: Tiaroga cobitis (assembly GCA_030578255.1). Classification (NCBI taxonomy): domain Eukaryota; kingdom Metazoa; phylum Chordata; class Actinopteri; order Cypriniformes; family Leuciscidae; genus Tiaroga; species Tiaroga cobitis. Next base: position 22,717 of record CM060615.1, read on the forward strand.
CTAAATCTGATAAGAACTCTAGCGGCTGCGTTTTGGTAAATGGACTGCATTTATATAGCGCTTTCACAGACCCAATGGCCACCAAAGCGCTTTACAATTTGCCTCACATTCACCCATTCACTCTCTCATTCATACACCGACGGGCGACGGCAGCCATGCAAGGCGCCATCCAGCTCGTCGGGAGCAGCTGGGGTTAGGTGTCTTGCTCATGGACACCTCGACACTTGGTCAAGTGGAACCGGGGATTGAACCACCAACCTTCCGGTTTGTAGACAACCTACATGAACCACTGAGCCACTGCCGCTGCCGTTTTGGACCAACTGTAGTTTGTTTATTAAGCTGTTCTGCAATTTTCATTGAAAGCTTATGATGTAATTTAGATATATTTATAAGGTGGAAGAATGCGGTTTTACAGATGCTAGAAACGTGGCTTTCAAAGTGAGTGTTTGTGTGTGTGTGTGTCACTGGATCGATGCAGTGATGGTTGGAGACTCTGCTCTCCACATCAGGTCACTAAAGGTCAGAGACGAAGGCTTTTTACCAGCTGGAACATTAATCAAGTGCTATCAGTGTAACATTAAACCAGTTCTGAGCCTTAAACCAGCTCTAAACCAGCTCAGTCTGCACATTAACCCACTCGTGTGTCATGTGTCTGTAATCGAGTCACTTTGGCTGTGAGTCTCAAACATTAAAAATGTCTTTGAAACTGGTCAGATGAGATGTGCTCCTTTCACTCTCTCGATTAGTGATTTAGATTCAGATTCATCTTAAATAACACATTTATACTGAAGGGTTCATGTTAGTCATTGAACAGAAACACAACCTTCACATTTATGCTGTTTGGTGACTCACACACAGAGCCGGCGCCAGCCGAGCGTCTGAAAAACCGAGAGGGCGCGTTCACATTAACGTACGTCACCACTTTATGCCAGGGTCGATCTTCTCCCCACCACTTTTTAAAACATCTTCGCGGCACGGATGTACCAATACAAATTAATAAAACACCTCCAGTTAACTAGCAGAGGATTCATTTTGTTCGTTTGTCAAATTAGAGTCGTTCTTGCGCTGAAATGTGTTGCTTTTTAAATCAAGTGATCAAAGTGCTCGTTGCCGCTGCGATCAGTGAAGCGGATACAGTGTTGTCTTGTGGCTCGCGCAGTTTTCACACGGATGCGCGCTTCAATCTATCGCTGTTGCGGGGAGAGTCTATTCTTTACGGTGAAATCACAAAATAAAATGCACACAAACGTGTCCCTGCTTGATATAGACTGTTATACACGATTGATAAGATGTTTTGATGAGAGAGAGAGAAAAAAACTTTTTGCTAAAAAGGCTTAGCCTTCCCCTGGCCACGGAGACTAGCAATATACACAGTGGCGCCTCCAGAAATTTTTCATAGGGGTGGCCAGATGGGGCCACTTAAAATCTTGGGGTGGCACACCAAAACTATAAACCATAATTTCAGAATTGTATTCTACTGTTGTAGTAAACCGGCCTGTAGAAAACTATCAGAAAGACTTAAGGAAACTCCTACTGATATACTTTGGTTTATTGTGTTATATTTAATGTTACTAAAGGGCCCTACTAATATATATTATATTATATATAATGATATATATTATATAGATATGATATAAGGGCCCTCGCCCCGCGGCAAATTTCCAGATACTTACATAATTGTGATGAATTTAATCCTTTTTAAGTTATTATTTTGCAGTGTAAGATTACAGTTAACACTTTTAAATATTACATAAATGTATTATGAATTTTAAAAAACTTAAAGAGTGTATAAATCAGCAGCAAAAAACAATTCTTGAAAAAATCTGCACAGTAATTTTATCCAATCTAAATATGTTAATAAAAACAAATTACTATTAGTTCTTTTATAAAATTCAATCAGGCAATCATACATTTCACAATTTTATATTTATATATGAATGTGAATAATTCAGAAGTGCATATATAGCCTACACTACAAAGAAATAATATGCAATTAAATTATGCTTATTTTAAATGTATTGAGCAGGCTAGGTATAACAAAATATATTGGCTTTTAATAATATTTTAGTGCGCAAACCCATGATAACATGAAAAACAGAGCGCACACAGCGTGTATGCGCATCGCGAGATTCGCGGGTGCAGAATGATGTGCTCAAAGCAACATGGAGTCACAGTGTGCAGCGCTGCGCTGCATTAGTGCGCATTTAAAAGTTCACGTCACAAAGCGAAGAAATTGGTATTGGTCTATTGGAAGTATTGGAATTGGAAGTATTGGTCTATCCTAGTGCGATTTGTTCCTTTGTTTCACAGTTTTGAATTCCAGTTATTGTGCGTTTGATGCCGATTCATAGTCCTTGTGATGTGTGTGATCTAGCAAGCACACGGTAGTGAGTCATTTAAAAACAGCAACAAACTCCAACAAAATAAAGTAATTTTATGCAAATCTAAAGCCTTTTATCTACAGATAATGCATTATAATGTGAATGTATCATATTGGAGAGAGTTTTACACCGTGCATCCAAGAGGCGCGCGCGCTGTTTGAATATGAATGGAGAATGATTGACAGCCGCAGAGGAGGGAAAACGAGTTTCCGTATACTTTATTGATGTAAATAGACTATTGTCCCTCACATTAAGCTATGGAATGACTTCAGATGACTTTGTCACCCAAACTGAAGTGAAAAAATTGGGAGGCGCCGAAAAGCGCTCTGTTTGCATCCCTGCTTGTCAAAACGTGGCAAAGACACATCAAAAAGCTGCTGAAACAGTATACTGTAACCGTTTAGCACTTAAAAAGCACGTCACGACACATAATTCCCCGTCTTCTTTTACTAAAGAATATTTTTTACTTATATATGAAATGCATAACTGATGCTACTAAAATTTGTACTGGCCAGTGGGGTGGCCAGGAGTCGGCCACCCCCTGGTGGCGCCACTGCCTCTTAGAAGAAAACAAATACAACCCTAGGTATTTATTTGATAGAGTAGCTAATTTAACGAGAAATTAAGCTTCAACACCAGACGTTTTCAAACAGCACAGCAGTAATGACTATATTTTATACACATGTTTTTGAAGCGCTGCTCTTTCAAACACACTCCAACAATATGTTGAAAACATCAGATTTCATGTGTTTGTCACTGTCCAGACTTTCAAAAATGCATCTGGATAAAATCTGGATGTGCAAAAAATCGTATTTTTCTTGGTAGTCTGAACATATCTTACGAAACTTCCCCATTTCACGACTTTAACCTGAAAACATTAATTGATGAGGAGTAAAGGAGCTGATTACTCACTCACAGACTGATTACTCTAGGCTCCTCCCACTCATCTTCCTCCACCAATCAGAATGCTGGAAGACTCATTGATCACAGCTGTAATGGAGGACAGAAGCTTTAAAAAGCTCTTGTGGAGAATCAGTGTCTGTCTGACACTCAGATCGCTCTCTGTCTCTTTCCTCCTGCGGTATGGTAATATAATGTTTCCTCCTGTCAGCTCCAGTCTCTTCTGGGCTGTTTGTGTCTGTTTTTAATCAGTTTGGGTCTCTATGTTTTGCTCATTATGGGGAAAACTTTGACAAAAAAACATTTTGAGTCTCTTACCCGATTGCTCATGAGTTTTTGTCCAGCTAACATCTACATGAAGGAAAGTTTGGCCTTGGATTATTGAAGACAAACAGAAGAGAAATTGATATTTTTCAGCATTTATAATGTTTCTAAAGATGGTAGTTAATGAGTGAATCCTGAAACTGAAGCTGTATGGCAGTTTCCACACTTCATGAAGCAGCACAGCCTTTTCCAGCTGGGATTTAATAAGAAAGGTTTCTTCAGCATCTTGGCAGTGTTTCTGAAAGATCAGTGTTTATTTAAAATGAATTAAGGAAATAACACAATATATAGTAATGTATGAATAAAACACAAAGTTCTACATTTCATCTGTAATCCAGAATAAAACAATGTGTGTGTGCTAAACGCAGATGAAGGCAGGAATGAGGTTGAATGTAAATCTACGTTCTTCATGCCGGTTTGGAAGCACATGAGGGCCAGTAAACGGCCTAAATAAACAGGCAAAGAAAGAAATGTCCCTTTTTCAAGATGCTGTATTTAAAAGAATGTTACAAAATCCAAATATGCGTTACAGAAGTTTATTGGAAAGTGTTTAAAGGTTTCAGACATTTAAACATTTAAATACACATAAGCACTAGTAAAACACTACATTTGAAGTTTGTAAAATACACACTGATGTCTGTGGAAGCATCAATAACAATCTATTCAAATGTAATTTGCCGACGTGTGTTATTCATATCAGACAAACAAACATGGAAGTAACTATGAAGTTAACTCTATTCTTCTCAGTTCAACAGCCACTTTCTTACATGTATTTTGGAAGAAACTGAAGACTGACAGGACTCTCTGAACTGCGCCGCAAAGAAACATAGTGGCGCCCATCACGTAATCGGTCAAGATCAAGATTATTTATATCACTGATCCACAGGTTACAGTAGTAAACGCACAGACACATCAGCTGTGGAGAGAGTTCAACACTAGTGTTACAGGCTCCAGATCCACTGATCCACAGGTTACAGTAGTAAACGCACAGAAACAGCAGCTGTGGAGAGAGTTCAACACTAGTGTTACAGGCTCCAGATCCACAGGTTACAGTAGTAAACGCACAGACACATCAGCTGTGGAGAGAGTTCAACACTAGTGTTACAGGCTCCAGATCCACTGATCCACAGGTTACAGTAGTAAACGCACAGAAACAGCAGCTGTGGATAGAGTTCAACATTAGTGTTACAGGCTCCAGATCCACTGATCCACAGGTTACAGTAGTAAACTCACAGACACAGCAGCTGTGGAGAGAGTTCAACACTAGTGTTACAGGCTCCAGATCCACAGGTTACAGTAGTAAACTCACAGACACAGCAGCTGTGGAGAGAGTTCAACACTAGATGTGTGTGACCTGGGCGCGTGTGGAGGTCCGGTGTGTCCTTCTCTAATGAGGGCGACCTCGAGGCACATCCTCTGGGTGCAACTAGACCATTACGTTTGTTATGAAGAAACAAAATAAACGTTTGTTGCGGTTTCTGAGACTGCACACTCCACGACCCACCAGTTGAGAAGCAGCTGTCGAGAGAGTTCAGCACTAGATGTGTGTTACACGTTTCTTCTTTTATGCGTTTACTGGCAATTACAATCTCTTTTACAAGTGAGCCCTGGCCAAGAAGGCAGCACATAGAGGATACACTTACACAGACAACAATTAACAAACAGACAGCGACGCACAGTTTTTTATAAAAAAATAAAAACAGAAAATCACATTTTAAAACAATCGCAAACATGTTGATAAATTTGATTTAGGTAGAACTTGAATTCAGTATGTGAAATAAAAACCTGCAATTTTAGCTGATTTTGCCACTCATTCCATGAATTGGGGCACTGTAACTAAAAGAAGTTTTGCCAAACTCTGTAGTTAAATATGAAGGAGTGTGTCCAGTTATTGTGTCAAGTTAACTTACAGTCTGCACAAAAAGAAATTCCATCCTATCTATCCTTTCTAAATGCACGTTATGGATCTCTTGAGATTGAGAACAATTCACCCATGCATGCGTTTCGGTCGACCTTGTAACGTTTAAAAATATTAGGGCTGGGTATTGACACAAATTTCACAATTCGATTCACAAGCTTGCAATTCGATTCGATTCCGATTTGATTCAATATCGATTATTTTGGATATCAGGTAGGCTACAATACATGGCAAATTTTCTCAAGGAAAAAACATCTCTTAATTAATGCTGTAAACTATAGGAGTCAGTTGTAGCCTACTAGGCTTCATTAAACACATATTGAAGGTAAAAATTAACTGATTACTGACACTTTTATTTATACTTTTAATAAGAAAGTTAAATATAAACTATCAAATATAAACATTTGAATGGTGGCTGTCATAACTTGCCAGATTTATTCAAACATGCATTAAATATTGAAGAACATTAAAAATTTAAATGAATATGTAATATGGTGCATATATTTAGCAAAAGGCTCCTCTCTAGAGTTAATTTTTCTAGCTGACTAACGAGTTAATGGTCACTGGATATTTTTTTTCTGAGGTAAATGTGAGTTACATGATTTTGTTTATAAGCTGTTTTACTGACGTCTTTCCACGGTTGAAACACTGATTGAGCGATTCCATGTGACATGATACGGATTTCAATAAGTTGTAGGCTACTCTCTTTTAACACACTTTCAGACGCTCGTTCATGTTTATTTCACGCTGTAACTGGTATTATTAAGGCGGAGAGGAGATCATGTGCGCGCTGCTGCTTCTCTTGAGCTGAGCCAGAGCGATCTCCCGCCACAGCGACAAAACGCTATTTATGTTTTTGAATTTCGTAAGAAAATAGACGTAATTTGAGACTTTATTTTGGTATCAACAGTAACAAAGCACAAAGATTATTGCGATTTATTGGATGGGATGTGCGCTACAATGTTCCATTTATTCTTCAAATTAAAACCGTATGACTAATCTATTCTTGAGATTTAAGAATCGATACCGGTTCGTAAAAATGAGAATCGATTAATATCGAGAAATCAATTTTTTTTTTTACCCAGCCCTAAAAAATATGTTGGATTTACTTTGTGACATTTAATTAGGCTAACATTGTTTATTACATTAGATTAATTCAATGCCATTTAGTTGAATCCGGTTAACAGTCTTAATTTTGTCCAACTATTAAACTCAATTATTCTAAAATTAATATCAAACAAATGTAAACAAATAATCCAATTGTTTAATTGATTTGTTTATTTAGTGATAGTGTTCAACAATTTTTACATCTTTTACAAATGTTATATATATATATATATATATATATCCACTTGGTGACATCATATGCAGGCATGGACTTCAATTTCATTGCTGATGACATTCAAATGTATCTCTGACAGGCCAAAACACATCTATTAAAGTATGTGACTGTGTCCTTATGTGATTGTAATGTGTGTGTAATGTGTGTGTAAATGTATTGTAGTGTACAATGTGAAGCGACCTTGAGCTATGGAAAGGCGATATATAAATAAAACTTCTATATAAACCAAATTATTGGGGAAAAAATATAGAAACAAACCCAGAAATTTTTCAAAAAAATAAATATTTATTCACATCCTTCTTTTTTTTACTCCAGCAGGATCTGAAATGTAAATTGAAACAAACACAAATGAATCATTTGCACAATAGAAGATGAATTACAACACAGGACAAGCTGAAACTGAACACACACACATTTTCTGAGTGAGCATTTAAGAGTCTGCTGAATCAAAGAGCTCATAGAAAAGCCTAATGAAATGAATATTCGCAATGATAGTAAGATCTTCAATTATTACAATCCGCGGCACGCTGCTCATTGAGGAGAGCTTCTGGTAGGCGGAGGCATGGAGATGCTGGAGGACGGCGGTGGACATCAGAGATCAGGTGTTCACGGGGAAAGGGATCAAACTTCAAAGCTTCAGGATCAGGGTTGGTGTAGTTAGTGTGATGCAGATGTGTGCAGTTGTTGCTAAACATGTGGACTGAACAGGCGAGCTGCACTTTTGCTCCTACGGGGAAAATGTTACCATGTGACGCGTGTCTGAGATGACGCTGAACTTTCTGGAGGGAATGACACGCATGTAGCAGATTTCAGCATTTACACAGACAGAGGAAAGCTTTAGCGGAGCGTCTGATTATGTAGAGACTGATCAGAGAGAGTGTGTGTGTGAGATTGAGGGTGTGTACCTGGGCGGGCCTCTCCTCCCTCTCTTCTCCCAGGAGGACGGCCACCGCCTCTCCGGCCTGCCGCTTCGAGGAGCCGCTCATGAGGGCGAAGAAGCGCTCCACCAAACGCACTCGGTAGTGGAACCTGAGACCGTGAGAAGAGACTGACAGGTGTGTTGACTGAGGACACAATGAGATGAGGTCCAGATGTGTGTGAGGTGAGTGTGTGTGTGTGTGTGTACCTCGGTGCGTTTGGGGGCCCCGTCTGCTCTACCAACACCACCTCCAGCTCCTCCCCAAGAGCGGCTGCGTATCGCCGCAGGCCAGAGAGAGGTAACTGCTGACGGTTCACTAATTAATAAAATATCATCTGAAGGGGACCGTTGACATTATCAGCCGATCAGTATTGAATTATTATATTTCCAGACTGGAATATGAAGAATTTACTGCAAAGCATAAAGCTGAACTCCAGTGTGAGCAAACGAGAGCGTTTCATCCCTAATATTAAAGGAGACTTCAGTGAAGAGTCTGGATGTGACACAGTTGGACTGTAGGCTTGACCTTTGACCTCGGCGCAGGAACCGCTCACGGGTTCATATCAGTGGCTTTCATTACGGTGTCGCTTTCAGCTCAAGCCGCACCTAAACGCCACAGGAGGGCAAAAACACATCTGGTGTTTCACGGCCGGATCTTGGACTTCTACGGACTAGTTCTCATCTCTACTGCAGTTTCCATCTTTCTAGAGCTTCCATTTCTCTTGTTCCTGTTTCTCTCTCTCGGTCACACACTCTTTCTGTGGTGTCAGTGGTTCTCACCCTCTCCTCCGGAGCTCCCGCAGAGCGATCCGGGCCGCTGCCTCCCTGGTCACCCTCCTATTGCTCCCCGACCCCTCCAGGAACTCCTCCTGTCCCACGCGGACCCGCACCGTGAATCTGACAGAGAGAAAGATGATAAAGGAGAATATAATCTTTATTCTTTGTGCACAACATGTACATGAACAGCATCTACACAAACACAGCTCAGTGTGTGATCAGTCCTGACACACTTGTATGTAAATGCTGCTTCTTCTGTCACTCATATAAGAGCGCAAATCAGTCAAATCAGTTTGAAAGGGAAAAAAAAGAAAGAATAGAAAGAATGAAAGAGAGATCAGTTTGAAAAAAAGAAAAAAGATTAGAAAGAAAGAAAAGAAAAGTTAAAAAGAATGAAAGAAAGTGTGTCACTGCTGTCACACACACTGTCACTGCTGAACTGTGAGCTTCACACACACACACTGTCACTGCTGAACTGTGAGCTTCACACACACACACTGTCACTGCTGAACTGTGAGCTCCACACACACACACACACACACTGTCACTGCTGAACTGTGAGCTCCACACACACACTGTCACTGCTGAACTGTGAGCTCCACACACACACTGTCACTGCTGAACTGTGAGCTCCACACACACACTGTCACTGCTGAACTGTGAGCTCCACACACACACACACACACACACACAGTCACTGCTGAACTGTGAGCTTCACACACACACACTGTCACTGCTGAACTGTGAGCTTCACACACACACACTGTCACTGCTGAACTGTGAGCTCCACACACACACACTGTCACTGCTGAACTGTGAGCTCCACACACACACACACACACACACACTGTCACTGCTGAACTGTGAGCTCCACACACACACACACACACACACACTGTCACTGCTGAACTGTGAGCTCCACACACACACTGTCACTGCTGAACTGTGAGCTCCACACACACACACTGTCACTGCTGAACTGTGAGCTCCACACACACACACACACACACACACTGTCACTGCTGAACTGTGAGCTCCACACACACACTGTCACTGCTGAACTGTGAGCTCCACACACACACACTGTCACTGCTGAACTGTGAGCTCCACACACACACACACACTGTCACTGCTGAACTGTGAGCTTCACACACACACTGTGACTGCTGAACTGTGAGCTCCACACACACACACACACTGTCACTGCTGAACTGTGAGCTTCACACACACACTGTCACTGCTGAACTGTGAGCTCCACACACACACACACACACACACACTGTCACTGCTGAACTGTGAGCTCCACACACACACACTGTCACTGCTGAACTGTGAGCTCCACACACACACACTGTCACTGCTGAACTGTGAGCTCCACACACACACTGTCACTGCTGAACTGCACTGTCCAAAAAGACACGAAAGACAGGACAAATAAAAACTAAGCAAACAAGAAAAACAAAACAAAAAAACAAATTCAAGAATAAAAACCAGAGACATTTCAGCCAGTGCCCTCAGTCTGGATGTGTCCTGGAGCGGCTCACTAAGGGATTCGAGAGTGCCACCATGATACTGTTGGTAGAATCATCCCGACGGTGCATAAACTTAAACATCACATTTCTTAAAAGTGCTTTCAGTGTGATTCCTCTACAGATACCAACATCTGACTAGCACTCCCTCCTCTGGGAACCTGGAGTAAAGTTCTCATCGCAGGCCACTTTTAACTTCTGCATGCTGGATAAGACACATATGGGCAGTATAGAGTGGTGTACAGTAAGCTTTGAACAGAGCCAGTAACTAAACTTACGTGCTATGATATTTGCCTGTGCATATAACTTATAACACTGTCTGTATATATCATCTGTAAAGATATAATCCGTATAGATAGGATTCGCGTCGGGGTCTTGAATCAGGGCCTGAAGGGGTTGTACTTGCTATAACAACCGCCTCGCTCTACATTATCCCGTTTATTATGGCTACCTACCAAATAAATCAATAATGACAAAATATTTAAAAGGGAGTTTATTGATTTAAAAACGATTGTATTGCTTCCGCTAAGAACACCGTGTCCATGGCAACAGTGTTTTATCAAGAAATAACAGACCGCATTCTACATTAGAATTCAACCAAGCCATGTAATATATATATATATATATATATATATATATATATATATATTAAAATAACAATGAGGCAATAGTGTTTAGTTCAAATAAAGTATCAAAAGCAAGTAGTCATAGTTTTATAGAACAACTGTTAAATACATGATATAAACCATCTTATGTGAACATGTATTATAACACATGCCTGCAGAGGGCGCCACTGTCCTGCTGATTATTACACTCTACAGCAGATCTAAAGACATGAATTAATATGCGCGAGGGAGAGAGAGCAAGACAGTGAGAGTGCGAGTGCGCGACCGCGGCTTTCGCTCTCTCTGCTCGTTCTCAGGTAAACAAACGCCGCAGTCAGTCATCTACATCACTCACCGGGCAAATAAGGCAGGGTTCACCAATCTCGGTCCTGGAGGGCTAAACTCTGCAGGACAGCGGCCCTCCAGGACCGAGATTGGTGAACCCTGAAATAAGGCTTTGGCGGGACAGAAATACGCCTTGGTATTGGTAAAGCTGACAGAAAATCAAACGCAGTTAATCCGGTTAATCCAGTTAAAGGGACACTATGCAAGAATTGTACCTTAATATAACAGCTTCAAAGTCATTTCGGTGGTAAACAAACTCATATTAGGGCGAATCATCCTGGTAGTAAAGCTTGGGGGGGATGCCGCTGCAAAAACCAGCAATGCAAGTTTGAGAGGAGCGCCCCCGACAAATCTCGTGAGAATGACGACATGCTTTACGGCAACGATGTCACACACATCAACAACAACATTTGAAGCACGAAGCCACTTGCGCGCATTTCAGACGTGATACTGACGATGGAAAAAGCAAAGAAAACGCGGTCGGAAGAGACTAGGAAAAGGAAAAGAGAATCTGACCGCGTGAGCAACCGGACAAGAGTGAGTCCCTCTCGGTCGGGCTTTCACTCGTTGGCGCGAGCTAAAAAGCAGCACTGGATGCAACAGTGGTGCTGACCTGGCGATCTTGTTGATGGCCTAGTAAGTAAATCTTTCTAAGTTTGTGTGCATTTTATTTTGTGATTTCACCGGAATAAATAGTCTCCGCAACGGCGATAGATTGAAGAGCGCGTGCGCCGCCACAAGAGACACAATGACTAACGTTATGTATCTATGACACTGATAGCAGCGGACACGAGCGCTCCGGTTGAGTTCAAAAACACATTTTAGCGCTAGATCTCTTATTTAAAGGCACACTATGCAAGATGTGTACCTTAATATAACAGCTTCAAAGGAGTATCAGGCCGTGAGTGCAGAGACCAGTCTATTGCAGGCGCTCTCCGTGAGTGGCATTTACGACAGTAACGTTAAATACAAGTTCTCCACAGCGACTCTAGGGGTCGCTGTTTGACAAAAACGGAATTCCAGCATAGTGTGCCTTTAAAACGAATTTGGTCGTCTGATGAACAGTATCGGCTGAAGAGAGCAAGGGGGTAATCCATCGACCGGAAGTTGAAGTCGGCCGGGTGCCGCCATGTTGTAGCAGAACTTCACTTGCGTTAGCATTTCCATTGACTCCCATTCATTTTTGCGTCACTTTGACAGCGAATAACTTTACATCTGAGGCGTTTAAAGACTCCATTTGTCCATTATTTATTTCTAAAGAAACACGACAATGTATAAAGGGCTCAATTACCTTCTATGTTACATTATGGCCCCGTAGAAACAGTTTTGGTAAAAATAGGCTAACGATTGCGTCATAACCACTCGACTCTCTGTCGCGCTGTACAGAAATTACCGTACAGACAGGAGGAGAAGCTCGCAGGCAATCGGGGGGACGTCCCGTCAAGGGAGAAGCCCATAGATAATGAGTCCATAAAAGCAACGGAATACTTACTCCTGCTCACTCACGCCAAAGAACTCTTTGCTCAAGTTCCCCGTCTCTGCAAGATTAACGTTGGCAATTTTCACGCACAGCTACTAGAAGATTAACGTCTGTCAGACAGGTTGCTCACGTCATCAAGCTTAGTTTGAGTCGGTCTGAGTCTGCGCGTCAGGAACGGAAGTGCTCAAAAATCGCTAAAAGTGGGCTTCAACTGTCTCAACTGAGTTCCAATGAGATCGCTCTGTCCATTTCTTTTACTGTCTATGGAAGAGAGTAGGAGGTGGTAGGTCAGTGTTTTGCAACATGGCTTCTAAGTCATGGATTTAATCCAAAGCCTTGTCCAGAGCACCTATAAAGATAAATAAATTAAAAAACAGTCTTAACATATTTATGCTACCTTTCAACACAACACAGAACAGTAATCATGTCATGTCAACTCTTAAATGACATCACTGCAGAAATACTGTAATGTCATTCAGAGCGAGCTAGACAGCATGAAACTACGTTACAGTTACAGATGTAGACTAACATTAGTTAAATAAAAATACGTGTTTGTAATGTTAAGAGAGAAACTCAACTGCACCAGTGGAGTTTTGCTGGCATCCAATGGGGAAAATCTGTTACTGCGCCCAAACAAAACACTACCACTCATTTTTTGAGATACCAATCTCACATTTGGAACTTATTTAGATTTTCTAGCCGTTTTAGAGTTATACTCGTTTCATACAATATATATTTTATATAAAATAATGTTCAAGTCAAGTCAAATATTTATATAGCGCTTTTCACAATACAGATTGTATCAAAGCTGCTTCACAGTATCAATCAAAACAACTTAACAATGTTTGTTTATTACTGGAAAAAAAGACATCCAAGTTTGGTAGAGCTGATCAATGGTATGATTGGTTAATTAATTTGAATATCCCAACTGAGCAAGCCAAAGGCAACAGTGGCAAGGAACCGAAAAACTCCATCCAGTGACCTAAAGGTGTCCTAACACACCATCAGATGACCCAATGGGGAAAAAAAACCTTGGGAGAACCCAGGCTCAGTCGGGGGCCAGTTCTCCTCTGGCGTTTATGAACTAGAGGCCGAATTTACAGTTACTGTAAGATAATTTATATGAATGCCTGGCTAAATAGATGCGTCTTCAGTCTAGTTTTAAACTGTGAGAGTGAGTCTGAGCAATGAACAATATCAGGAAGGCTATTCCAGAGCTTCGGAGCTAAATGTGAAAATGCTCTGCCTCCTTTGGTGGATCTGGATATCCTAGGAATGACCAGAAGCCTCGAATTTAGTGATCTTAAAGAGCGCGATGGATTGTAGGGCGATAGAAGATCCGTTAAATAAACTGGAGCTAAACCATTTAGAGCTTTATAAGTCAAAAGCAATACCTTGTAATTAATACGGAACTTTATAGGTAACCAATGAAGTGATGATAAAATCGGTGTTATTTGATCATATTTTCTTGATCTAGTAAGAACTCTAGCGGCTGCATTTTGGACTAACTGTAGCTTGTTTATTGAAGATGCAGGACAACCAGCTAATAAAGCATTACAGTAATCTAGTCTCGAGGTCATGAATGCATGAACTAACTTTTCTGCATCAGAGACTGATAGCATATTACGTAGCTTAGCAATGTTTCTAAGGTGGAAAAAGGTGGTTTTTGTAACATATGAAATATGCTTTTCAAAAGACAGGTTGCAGTCTAATGTAACACCCAGGTCTTTTACTGTAGCGGATAAAGTAACAGGGCATCCTACTATGTTAAAGTCGTGCTGTGAAAGGTTTTGTGGACGGTTTTTACAACCGATAAGTATTACCTCTGTCTTGTCTGGATTTAATAAAAGAAAATTACGCGTCATCCAATCTTTTATATCTTTAACTTAATAAAAGATCATAAACTTAATGATCTTTTAAGTTCATAAACTTAAACCTATATAACTTTTTTTTGGGATTTACTTATTAATTTTTTTACTTCAGCAATAATCTGCCAAGGGTCTTTAAAATGAGACCAAACATAAGTCTGTGCTCCCAAGTTTCACATTTTTATGACAGTTTTTTGACACGGACATTTTTGTCCTATGTACCCATGTGTAACTTTTTTTAATTGATGCACAAGGGTTAAATTGTTCAGTTAGAAATGCATGTATCACACGAATGCATTTATCCATTAACGGTACACATAGTTGACTAGCGTTAACTTGCTAAACACATTATGAACAATCTTACCTGCAGGTGGGTGTGTCACGTAGTCGTGATCCATCCTTACTGCCTTAGCCACCATGGTGCTCTTCACCTTCACAGCATAGCTGGACAGACTGGCGTTTAGTGGTGGAAATTGATTCTTTCCAGAGACTCGTTCATTTTTAGTGCAAAAGTTCACAACACAACCAAATACAGAAAACGTGCTGCAAAAGTTAACAACACAACCAAATACAGAAAACGTGCAGCAAAAGTTCACAACACAACCAAATACAGAAACGTGCAGCAAAAGTTCACAACACAACCAAATACAGAAAACGTGCTGCAAAAGTTCACAACACAACCAAATACAGAAACGCAGAAAAATCTCAGATTTCATTCAAATATGATCATTGGGTTTCGAACATGATCGAAAGTCTTGCAGGTTTGTAACATGATGGTTAGTAAAAGTTCATTTTTGGGTGAGCTAACTGTTAAAGGCCAATTCACACTGCACTGACAGAAGCTGAGCATAACTAAATTATGTTATGTCACTTCTCAGACATTCCATGACTCGGAAAACGAGCGCCGACAGATATGTGTATATATATATATATATATATATGACGACATATATTCCTCAACAGTGTTTTCTGTTTAACCCTTCGCCTCTCAGCCAGCTCCTATCCCAGCCAGGGATACAGGGAGTTCGGGCCAAATACTCTTTTACTCTGACTACCTCTAGTCTTTTTAATTATCTCTAGTCTTTTACTGTAATTATTTGTAAGTGTGAACTCATGATCTGTCTGGGCCGTGTGGATTGGCCTTTGCTGAAGGAACCATTATATTTTTTTCTATTACCATCATTTGGAGCTTCAAAGCACAAATTATTGAAAAAGACAGATTTTTAAAAGAATTATTTATTTATTTCCACCAACTCCTCGTCCTCCATCTGAAAATGAAATTGAAACACAAGTGAATAATTTGCACAGCAGAAGATGAATCATATCACAGGATGAACTGAAACACACACTGTTTCTGAGCAAACAAGATTCTGCTGAGTGAAAGAGCTCGATGAAATTAATATTCTTAATGATAATAACCTCGATTATTATATCCAGCTTAGAGCCGCCGGGGGTCAGGGTGCTGGAGCTGTCGGGGAGCTGGAGCCGCCGGGGTAATATTCTTAATGATAATAATAACCTCGATTATTATATCCAGCCTAGAGCCGCCGGGGGTCAGGGTGCTGGAGCTGTCGGGGTGCTGGAGCCGCCGGGGTAATATTCTTAATGATAATAATAACCTCGATTATTATATCCAGCCTAGAGCCGCCGGGGGTCAGGGTGCTGGAGCCGCCGGGGGTCGGGGAGCTGGAGCCGCCGGGGGTCGGGGAGCTGGAGCCGCCGGGGGTCAGGGTGCTGGAGCCGCCGGGGTAATATTCTTAATGATAATAATAACCTCGATTATTATATCCAGCCTAGAGCCGCCGGGGGTCAGGGTGCTGGAGCCGCCGGGGGTCGGGGAGCTGGAGCCGCCGGGGGTCAGGGTGCTGGAGCTGTCGGGGTGCTGGAGCCGCCGGGGTAATATTCTTAATGATAATAATAACCTCGATTATTATATCCAGCCTAGAGCCGCCGGGGGTCAGGGTGCTGGAGCCGCCGGGGGTCGGGGAGCTGGAGCCGCCGGGGGTCGGGGAGCTGGAGCCGCCGGGGGTCAGGGTGCTGGAGCCGCCGGGGTAATATTCTTAATGATAATAATAACCTCGATTATTATATCCAGCCTAGAGCCGCCGGGGGTCAGGGTGCTGGAGCCGCCGGGGTAATATTCTTAATGATAATAACCTCAATTATAATATCCAGCCTAGAGCCGCCGGGGGTCAGGGTGCTGGAGCTGTCGGGGAGCTGGAGCCGCCGGGGTAATATTCTTAATGATAATAACCTCAATTATTATATCCAGCCTAGAGCCGTCGGGGAGCTCGAGCCGTCGGGGAGCTCGAGCCGTCGGGGAGCTCGAGCCGCCGGGGGTCGGGGAGCTGGAGCCGCCGGGCTTCGGGGTGCTGGAGCCGCCGGGGGTCGGGGTGCTGGAGCCGCCGGGGGTCGGGGAGCTGGAGCCGCCGGGGGTCGGGGAGCTGGAGCTGGAGCCGTCGGGGAGCTGGAGCTGGAGCCGCCGGGGGTCGGGGAGCTGGAGCCGCCGGGGGTCGGGGTGCTGGAGCCGCCGGGGGTCGGGGTGCTGGAGCCGCCGGGGGTCGGGGTGCTGGAGCCGCCGGGGGTCGGGGTGCTGGAGCCGCCGGGGGTCGGGCTGCTGGAGCCGCCGGGGGTCGGGGTGCTGGAGCCGCCGGGGGTCGGGGTGCTGGAGCCGCCGGGGGTCGGGGTGCTGGAGCCGCCGGGGGTCGGGGTGCTGGAGCCGCCGGGGGTCGGGGAGCTGGAGCCGCCGGGGGTCGGGGTGCTGGAGCCGCCGGGGG
Source organism: Tiaroga cobitis (assembly GCA_030578255.1). Taxonomy (NCBI): domain Eukaryota; kingdom Metazoa; phylum Chordata; class Actinopteri; order Cypriniformes; family Leuciscidae; genus Tiaroga; species Tiaroga cobitis. The sequence continues at coordinate 39,882 of CM060615.1, forward strand.
TCGGGGAGCTGGAGCCGCCGGGGGTCGGGGTGCTGGAGCCGCCGGGGGTCGGGGTGCTGGAGCCGCCGGGGGTCGGGGTGCTGGAGCCGCCGGGGGTCGGGGAGCTGGAGCCGCCGGGGGTCGGGGAGCTGGAGCCGCCGGGGGTCGGGGAGCTGGAGCCGCCGGGGGTCGGGGTGCTGGAGCCGCCGGGGGTCGGGGTGCTGGAGCCGTCGGGGGTCGGGGTGCTGGAGCCGCCGGGGGTCGGGGTGCTGGAGCCGCCGGGGGTCGGGGTGCTGGAGCCGCCGGGGGTCGGGGAGCTGCTGGTGGACGGCTGTGGACATCATAGATCAGGTGTTAATGGGGAAAGGAATCGAGCTTCAGTGTGAAATGAGTTTCTGACAGCAGATTCAACGCTTCAGGAGTGAGTGAGTGAGTGAGTGTGAGAGGGTGAGAACAGGGTGGCTACAGGTATAAACAATTTAAATTTAAGACTTTTTAATACCACTTCTAAATGAAATTTAAGACCAAACTTACGATGGAAATACAAATCAAAAGTGAAAATATACAGTAATATTTCCAAGTAAACACACTGACTGTTCAAAATGATCAGTATGGTAAAATGACATTACCAATTGAGTTTCAGAACATTGACTAAATGTGTGTAATGGGAAAGGATAACACAACAATGTCATTTCTGTCCTAAATTTTATTTATTAACATTTTCTAAACATTTAGGTCCAATGAACAAATACTTATAAAATAAGTAAATATAAAAAAAGTTCCTTTTGAACAAAATAAATAAAATAAAAAAGAGGAATAAAAAAAAAATCTTCTTTTGGAAATTGATCTTAATGCCTTAATAAAAAATAAAAAAGGAAAAATCCAACCTTTAAGGGCACCAATTTTCTTTTGTGAACGAAAAATGTAAATACTGTAAATTAAAAAATAAACGTTCTTCCTTAAAATACAGGGGGCATAAGCATAGACACCCCTATGTTAAATTCATTACATATTGGCAGGTAAACACCAGACTCTACTACCATTCTAAAACTCAATTTGTCTGTTTTTTTAATACATTTTTCATTTTAATTTGTCTAATTAAAGGAGAACTCCGGTCAATTTTAACACTGAGCTCATTTTTTTGTACATTTGGAGTGCTGTCAGTACAGACAAAAACGACTTTTTTTTTATTCGCACCCTGTTGACTTCAATGGGGCAAGTTCTAAACCTGCTTTAGCCTCTTAACATCCTTGATGTGTCATTACAAGCGCACAGCCAAGTGAGTGGTGTTATTAAGAGTGACCACGGCCAATCTGACTGCAGTAGATGTGAAAGATATTAATAAAAATGATGTTAATTCAGCCAGCTCACATACCTGTATTTACTTCCTGTTTTCGGTCCAAGTCCACAATAGGCGATTGTCGAATCGCGCGTGCCCATTGGTAACTAAGCAACAATGGAGACTCAGACTGTCAGCCGATGACGGTGCTGTGTGGTGTTCTGAGAATATCAGCTCAAATGGATAGTTCATCCGAATCAGATGTTGAGCATCATTTAGTTACCAATGATCGCCCGCGCGAACTCGTCAATCGGCTACTGTGGACTACAGCAACACCGATTTTTGTCGTTTTTGTCTGTACTGACAGCACTCCACAAAAAAATGAGCTCAATGTTAAAATTGACTGGAGTTCTCCTTTAACGTGTAGTGCCCTATCCATAGTGGTTATTCACTTGACAAATCAGTAAAGCTTAAATTATATGATACACAAAATATACAAGAGCTAGTTAATGAATATATTTATGGCAGACTTACTTTGAAATGCTGAAGTAGGTCCTAGGCAGTTGCATGGCCCATGAACTGTGCTCCATAGAACCTTGACTGGACGTGGTCATTTAACCAATAACGCACATGCAAGTCCATTTGTTTGCTTTTGGTTGTCTGGTTCAGTGTCTCGTCGAACATAATTACAAACGCATCACATTTTTGAACTTCGGTGATGAGCTCTTTTTTTAGTTATGGCGCCAATCCAAATTTAGCCACGTATCTGGTCTCGTCTCTTCCACAGGTAAATGACCGTACAAGCCCGGAATCTGGAAACATTGCTTTGAACACTTCTTCAATCCCGTCATTAGACCTGTATGAATTGTGGCTTGTAACAGTCCTCAGCACCCAAATCACCTCTGCTCGGACTGTTGGTGTAGAGCCACAAATTGCGCGGAGGTCAGCTGGCATTGTTGGCTGTGGATTTCCCATCATAACATTCTGCGTTGTAGCATTGACATCGTTGCTAGCGGTGGAAATGTTGGAACAGAAGCTAGCAATGGCGGGCTGCTGGCGTGCCTTTACATAGCTTCTGTGTTTTTTGCGCTGTACGTGCGATTCCACCGCTCTGAGCCCCATTGTCCCAAGTTTGAAACTCTTCCGACACAATGCAGTTCGCTTCATAAATATTTCCAGGCACCGACCTTAACCAAGAATACTCTTCTTTTTCAAGCCATTTGTAATTGAACTTGCATTTCACCATATTTGTAAGTGGCTATCAACCATTGCAATGTTACCTGTGGCGAAATTACGAATCCCGCCACGCCAAGACCCGCCCAGGAAGCAGCTCGATTGGTTAAGGTTGGGTTAGCCGATTGGTCAGGGGATAGTTTATGTACAAATGAGGTTACGTTACCTTGTAAAAAATAATCGACCTGGCTGGCAGAACGATTGCCTGCATCTTTGCGGTGACGTGACACAAACATATTTAAGACCTATCCAATCTGAATTTAAGACAATTTAATACTTTTTAAGGCCTTATTTTTAGGAAAAGTGATTTAAGACTTTAATGCTTTTTAATTAAGGACCCGCGGCCACCCTGTAAAGTGTACCTGAGAGGCGTTCCTCCTCTCCTCCCTCTCAGCCTCCGCTAGGAGGACGGTCATGGCTGCCTGGGCCGCCTCCGCTCTGGCCTGCCGCCCCGAGGAGCCGCTCATGGGGAGGAAGGAGCGTCCCCCCAATATCACCTGATAGGTGAACCTGAGAGACAGAGTGGAAGACAGGTGTGAGAAACATGATCATGACAGTGAGGACACAATGAGATGAGGTCCAGTGTGAGAGAGTCAAGTCACCTTTATTTATATCGCACATTTTACAACACAGTGTTTCAAAGAAGCTTTACAGAGATAACAGGAAAATAATGCAACAAAGTTTGTTTCAGAAGAAAATAGCGTCACAGTGCAGCTTAAGTCAGTCAGTGTTTCCCCGTGAGTCAGTGCTAGGACTCCTCCTCCTCGGGTCTATTGGAGACGTCCAACAGATTTCTTAGGCGGGCCGAAATAACACCGCAGACACAGTGTGATCACCATGGGGAAATCTCAGTAAAACAAGCAGCGGTGCAAAATATTGATACACCAGTGTTTTGCCAGATCAGAAGTTTATCTATGTATAATCTTTTTACGCCTTTAATTCATATTATAACTGTATCATATCTCTTTTAATTTCTTTTATAACTGCTTTAATCGTCTTTCCTCTTGCTTTTATTTTGGGATTATGGCAATTCAAAGTGCTTTACAGGAAGGAATTAAAATAGAGTATGAAATGTGCTATACAAATAAACTTGCCTTGCCTTGAGAGAGAGAGTTTGAGTGAGAGCGCGCATTACTGTGTGTGTGTGTGTGTGTGTGTGTACCTCCGGGCATTGGGGGGCCCCGTCTCCTCCATCATCACCATCAGTTCTTCCCCACGAGCGGCCGCATATCGCCGCAGGACAGAGAGGGACTGGCGACCCAGGCAGCCGTCATCCGAGTCTCTGCTAGGACAGAGAAACTCTAGATTACATCATGTGACACACAGAAAATGAAGCAGAAGGGAATAAAAGCGTGTGGTTAGTGAACGTCTGACTCTAGATCTGTGTTAAACTGCTGAAGCGTCTCCTATAGAAACCATACGGGCCGCTACAGGTTTACTGCGGTGCGTCTCGTCTGTTTGTCCTGGAATAACAATGGAAAACAGTCCCAGACGCTGATGGCTACTAGTCGGAGGAGTTTTAGCACTATTAGTGCATTTCTCTGTTCCTGAACGAGTCTCTGCTGTGAACTAAACCCTCATGCTTTTCACTAGCGGTCAGTGTCAATTAGGGCTGGGTATTGACACAAATTTCACAATTCGATTCGATTTCGATTCACAAGCTTGCAATTCGATTCGATATCGATTATTTTGGATATCAGGTACAATACATGGCAAATTTTCTCAAGGAAAACAAATCTCTTAACTAATTTAAACTAACTAATCTCTTAACAGTTGTAGCCTACTAGGCTTCATTAGCCTACTATAATATTGAAGGTAAAAATTAACTGATTTGTAGCTATACAAACACTTAAATTACACTTATTTATTTTTATAATAATAAAGTTATATGAAATATAAACATTTAAATGGTGGCTGTCATAAAAACTTGCCAGATTTATTCAAACATGCATTAAATATTGAAGAACATTAAAAATTATAATGAATATGTAATATGGTGCATATATTTAGCAAAATACTCCTCTTTAGAGTTAATTTTTCTAGCTGACTAACGAGTTTATGGTCACATATGGTTTTTCTGAGGTAAATGTGACGTTACATGACATTGTTTACAAGTTGTTTTACTGACGTCTTTCCACAGTTGAAACACTGATTGAGCGATTCCATGTGACATGATACGGATTTCGATAAGTTGTAGGCTACTCTCTTTTAACACACTTTCAGACGCTCGTTCATGTTTATTTCCCGCTGTTACTGGTATTATTAAGGCGGAAGAGGAGATCATGTGCGCGCGCTGCTGCTTCTCTTGAGCTGAGCCAGAGCGATCTCCCGCCACAGCGACAAAACGCTATTTATGTTTTTGAATTTCGTAAGAAAATGGACGTAATTTGAAATTTGAGACTTTTAGTATCAATAGTAACAAAGCACAAAGATTATTGCGATTTATTGGATGGGATGCGTGCTACAATGTTCCATTCATTCATCAAATGAAAACAGGATTGACTAATCGATATCGGTTTGTAAAAATGAGAATCGATTAATATCGACACCAGTGCTCTTTCACAGAGACTAGAGTACAATAACTGGTGACAGTTCACTAATTAATAAAATATAATTTGAAGGGGACAATTATCATCACACTGTTTCTGTGGTGTCAGTGGTTCTCTCACCCTCTCGGGTAGCGGCCCTCTCCTCCTCAGCTCCCGAAGAGCGATCCGGGCCGCTGCCGCCCTCTTATTCCACCCCGACCCCTCGGGGAACTACTCCTCCCCGACCCGGACCCGCACCGTGAACCTGACAGAGGGAAAGATGAGGAAGGAGACACATTCGTCTCTGATAGACCACCATCTTCTCTCATATTAAAACATTCATTATATCCAGCCAAGTTTCAGATATGAATTTCTCCTTACAGCAAATGAACGTCGCAGACCGGAGAGTATTGGGTCGCGTATCGTTAGAATTTTAACGATTCCAAATTTCGATTCCAATAAGGTAAAAAAAAAAAACAAAAAAAAAACTTGGATATCATTCACATTTAGTCTTATTGCAAAACATTTATTCGCAGCTAAATACGAAGAATATTTAAATCAACCAGTCAAAGAACACTTACGGAATATTTGACTGGCTTAAAAACACCATAAAAACACAACTAGCCTAATATACATTCCACGCGTACAGCAGTAAACGCACAGACACAGCAGCTGGAGAGTTTTCTAGAGAGATGTGGTCATCTTACCAGTGCGCGTGCGGGGGTCCGGTGTGGCCTTCCCCCACGAAGGCCACCTCCACCCCCCTCCTGTGGCCGAGGGTCATGAGGGCCGACACGGGGTGGTGGTCTTCATGCTCCTCCTCCTCCTGCTGCTGCTGCTGCTGCTGCTGCTGCTCCTTCTCCTCCTCTTGCTGCTGCATGGTTTTTTTTTTTTTGTTGATGTTTGTCTGTTTCTTCTTTTATGCATTTACTGGCGACTAACAAACAAACAAAGGTTGTAGGCTCATAGCGCCACCTACTGTGCGGGGTTTAATTTAAAATCTTTTTTTTTTTAGTAGGCCTAATGCTCGAATAACATTAGACCATTGGCAAAGGATTGGCAATACATGCAAATACACACACAAAATAAAACAATACATAATTTCTACATAAATGACACATCTTACCACAAATTAAGAATAGTTATAAATTACTTAACCCTTAATCACTGTTAAAAAAGACAACACTAAATGTGTGTATTTAAAACTTTTAAAGAGTGATTGCATAAGGAAATATACATTTTTTAAATGGAAAACTATATATCATTTTTTTAATTCACTCCTCAACTATACAATAATGCTGTGGGGTTTTTTTTGGAAATACATATTACATATTTACTGCACAATTACATAACTAGGCCATAAATTGGCATATGAAAATGATTTTTTTAAAGAAAAAATCACTTAATGATGATGATAATTAAATCTAAATAGTTTTTGGACATTGCTCTATGTGTTAGGGATAGAATACTACCATCTGGTGGTTAGTCGAAAAACTGTTTTTCTTATAGTTAAGGAATTAAAGTGCAATGACCACATCTATCCAATAGAGGTCCATAGAGACTCATTCATTTTCACTTCATTTGTCTTGATGCTTCAAATTCTCCTCACAACTTGAAATATGTTATATATAATTTGTGAATTGCATAAAATATTTTTGTCAAAGTTAGAGTTTGTTGTTGTTGTCTGATATATTTTGAATTATTTGCTTTTGCAAATTATTATACATAAATTTGCATAAACATTACAAGTCAGCACTATGACATGACTGTAATCACACACTATTTCAGAAAATTATTTATCAACAATTATTTATTTTTTTAGAACAAGAGATTTTAGAACAAAATAAATTAAACAAACCAAGTAAATAAACCAATATAATACAAAACAACAGCACCAATAAACTGTAATGAACAGGATGCATACATATGCATACATGTGTGTGTTTGTGTGTGTGTGGCTGTGTGTGTGTGTGAGATAGAAAGCTCGTTCCACTTTGTGTTTATGCTCTAGGACCAGACCTTGATTTAGATGTAATTTTATTTTTAGATTTATGCCAGTTTTGTTTATTTTATTTGCCAATTTCTGTAAAAATGCTCTCTGTTGACGTGTGTGTGTGTGTGTGTAAGTTTGTTCTACTTTCTATTTATGCTCTAGGACCAGACCTTGGTTTATATGTAGAACATTTCAAATTTATAATGGCTTTACTTTTATTTTTTTGACATTGTCATTTTGACCCCAAACACCTTAAACGGTAAACCATTTTTTACACACCTTTAGAACAACCGAATCGAACCCAGTTTTTTTGTGCATGTTTAGATAGATAATTTAGGAAAAGTCACAGAGTTTCATGGCCCTGAGATGAAGGGAACATTTTTAAAAAATCAAGGAAAAGTCCAGTGGGGTCATAATGACCCCAATAAAAGAAGGCTAAAAGTTATATAAGAAATATAATGAGACCAGGATGTCAGCTCATGGGCCGTGTGAAGGCCTTATGACTCCACAAACCCGTCTCCACACCGGCGTACGACTCCTCCAACCAGATCAACTGATGCATGTTGTGAATGTTCTGACCCAGTCTGACTTCTGACCTGTAATGCTGCCTGAATCATAATCATAATCATAATCATACACTGTTGGTTTGTTGGCCAGAGGAGAACTGGCCCCATGTTCACATTTGCTGTAAGGAGAAATTCATATCTGAAACTTGGCTGGATATAATGAATGTTTTAATATGTGTCCCTGTAAATAACCCTCACCTTGTCGCCAGGTTTGGAGGAATTTGTCATCGTTATCTCAACACAAGAGTCAAAAATACTTGGGTAAATGAATAGGCGGTAAACATGAGCATGACAGCTTTGACACACAACATGGCGGCGCGCCGCAGAGGATAATGGGTAATTAGAGAAACGGAAACCCATCTATACTCTCCGGTCTGCGATGTTCATTTGCTGTAAGGAGAAATTCATATCTGAAACTTGGCTATGAAGGTAAATCAGTAGCTAAACTCCATTTTACACATTTGTGACTGCTTGTCTGCAGCTTCAGATTCAGAATACAGGTTTGTGACTATAGTCTGCGAGTGCAAATCTCAGCGTTCAAGTTCAGATTTTTATTTTACAGGTTTTCACATCGGAGCTGTGAGTGTAAATGTTCACATACAAGTACGAATATTTATTGTACAAGTTCTCAAATTCACATCTACGTGCTCTCGAGTTTAGCTACTGATTTACCTTCATAGTTTCATTTGTCTGTCCAAAATAATAATTTGGGCAATACGTCACAGGGAAGTTAAAAAACAAATATTGTTTGTTTTGTTCATTCATTATTTAAATTACATTGAATAAGTGGGACCCTTTCAATTAAATGAAATGTTCTCATTAATTTATGGAGAACGAAAGAAATAGACTCATTCAGTAAATGAAACGTTTTTACAAAAATGTAAAAAGCAACATGATGGCAGAGCTTTCAGTTTATAGATTCCCTTATCAGAGTGGAGTGCTTCTAATATGAAGGTAAATCAGTAGCAAAACTCGAGAGCACGTAGATGTGAATTTGAGAACTTGTACAATAAATATTCGTACTTGTATGTGAACATTTACACTCACAGCTCCGATGTGAAAACCTGTAAAATAAAAATCTGAACTTGAACGCTGAGATTTGCACTCGCAGACTATAGTCACAAACCTGTATTCTGAATTTGAAGCTGCAGACAAGCAGTCACAAATGTGTAAAATGCCATTCACAGAAATACAATTCAGACACAAACTTGTAATACAAATTTGCACTTCTTCTACCATTCAAATTCGCAGTACAACCTCAAATCGGCACTTGCAACTTCTCAAATCTGTCACTGCAAGTTCAAATTTCGCGCCTTGACTTTTTCTACTCTTTTCGCGATATACTAGGCGCAAAACTGATTTGTGCACTTGTAACTCAGAAGTGGCGAGAGGAGAGGAGAGGGGAGTGGAGGGAAAAGAGGGAGGGGGGGGGGGGGGGTGCGGAAATGGAGTCGTTTTATTGGTTGGCGCCTAGCCAATGAAATCGGACTTCTAGTCTACGCGATGATGTCACTACACCCGCGGCTTCGCGTTCGCGCCACTTTGGAATGCAGTCATCGCGATGGCGGGATATAACGATCCGAAGGTAAGTTTTTCTTTTTATAAAATGTTTGTTATTAAGAATAAAACAACCCCCCCCCCCCCCCCACACACACACACACACACACACACACACACACACACACACACTAATAATAAAGTGTATAATATAATATTAATATTATGTTTCAGGAATTGCTGCTGAACCATTTGATTCAAAGGCTTTATGACCGACTGTCACTTTGGCTGGAACGTGTTCCCCTTGACCTTGACTTCTTAGAATTTACATGTTCTCAGGAGCTGGTCATTCTTAGTGCCATCTCAAATCAAATACAGATTCCACATGAAGTGTATACTGCACTTTATCAGATACACCAGATGGTGACTGACAACATGACAAACGAGGATACACACATCATGCTTTCCCAAGAGAAAGGAAGAAATGGTCGTCCACGGATTCTGATTTCTTAGGACTCTGTATGCCAGCTTCTTGCTCTAGGATTACCTGTGACATGCATTGCAAGGTTGCTAGGGGTGTCCAAGTTCACAGTTCATAGGCGCATGGCAGATTGGGGATTGTCTGTAAAGGCAACTTATAGCAACTTAACAGACGTAGAACTAGACTCAATAGTGGAAACAATCCACACTAGCAATCCAAATGCAGGATACAGAATGATGATGGGTCTTCTGAGGGCACAAGGTATTCGGGTGCAATGGGACAGAGTTCGTTCTTCAATGCATCGAGTTGACACCGCAAGCATTGTGTCCAGGATGTCACAGTTAGGATGTGTGGTTAGGAGGACATACTCTGTCCCCAGCCCAAAATCTCTAATGCACATCGATACAAACCACAAGCTTATACGGTAAGTTATGTAAACATTTACTTTATTAAATATGCTCTGTATACATGGACATAACAGAAATGAACATTTTCAAGGTACAACATCGTGATATTTGGAGGCATCGATGGCTTTTCAAGGAAGGTAAGAATAAAGTCTCTTGATTAACCTAGAAGAATTATTGAATGATAGTTATGTTTATTCATAAATGTGATTGATTATAATAAACATGATTATATATATGAAATCAGTGAACCTAAAACACTGAATAATGTTAGTGAAATTCATACATAGACATTACTGAAAAGCTTATTACAAACACAAGTGAAAAACTGAACACTGCCCAACGTTATATATAATTTATTCATTTGTGTTACTGAAAACCCTCTTATAAACACTAGTGAAATAAACAAATGAATGATTTTTACTAATTTAAATGTGGAGTACATACTGAAATATTCTTAAATTAAAATTATATTAAAATTATTTTATTGTGTATTAATGTAGATAATGTATCTTGGCGTGTCTAATAACAATCTGGCTTCTTCAACACTGTCTTTCTTCCGTGAGGCAGTTCAGAAGTTTGGATTTCCACTGAGGTAAAAATTGGCCACTGGCAATTGCTGTCTATAACTTTTTTATGAAATGCACAGAATAGAGTCTTGAAGTGTCGCACTGATGCAAATATAATTTAAATAAATATGGGAGATCATGTATGCTACACTGCTATTAACCAACCTAATTGTAACCACTATATTTTGGCAGGGTCCGGGGCGATCATGGAGGAGAGAATGTGGATGTGGCCAGCCTTATGTTCTCGGTTCGGGGAACAGGAAGAAGTAGCTTTATTGCGGGTAAAAATGTTCACAATCAGAGGTAAATTTGAATACAATATGATTATTCTGTGATCCTAACAACTAAAAAAATATCGCCACCACAGGATATTTTTATGCTCAAAGTAACCAGAGGTGTAATCATACTAACTTTACTTAAGTAAAAGTAGAGATACCTTACAGCGAAAATTCTTTGGCTGGGTTTAATTTTTTCATGGAAAAAATGGTTGTCCAAGGTTTTTAAATCAAATGTTCATTTTTCTTTTTTTTTTAAGTTGCCTTGCCACCAAGCAACATTGTAAATGTTATGCATCAAGTGTTATGTTTTCTATGTATTGTCAAATTATTTGAAAATAATGTAACCCTTAAGTTGCAGGTTCCCCCTCGTAAATGTCAAGACAAATTCCTTGTTTTCTGTGGGAATTCTGTTAATGGGCAAATATTATTGTTTCTACTCCTTTGCTCAAAACAGAATAGAGCGATTGTGGCGCGATGTGTTCACTGCCGTTACCTCACATTTCTACCATGTCCTGCACCAGCTGGAAGAGGATGGACATCTTGATCTGTCCAGCAGTCTGCACATCTTTTGCTGTCACTATGCCATCATCCCACACCTCCAAGCCCACCTCGACATATTCCGAGATGGATGGGATAACCATCCTCTTTCAACTGAGGGCAATCTAACTCCAAATCAGCTGTGGCACCTGGGGCAGCAGTACCATTCTGAAGAGTGTGATGAAGTAGGTCATGTCTTGCTATTTTAGTTTTTTCTATTAATTCATATAAACAAATGTATCATTTTGAACTAATTTATCATTTCTTACAGATTCTACAGACTCCACAAATAGATTGGGAAAGCAGTGGTCTTATCCCCAGTCACACAAATTCTGGCATCCATGTCCCTGAAACTGAATGTCCACTGAGCCCACTGGAACTAGATGGACTAAAGTCTACTGTGGACCCAATCAGCCAATTTTGGGGCAAATGTTTACATAACAGCACTGCAATACATGCATAGCATTGGTTATATCTAAGACACTGTAAGTGTTGGGGGAGACAAAGAATGTATTGATGTTTTAAACTTTCTGAACTTTAACAGGCAAAATAAACTTTCAGCAAATGTTTAAGTAACTTTTTATTTTACTTTTTAGCCTTTCATTTTATTGCAACAGTATTGCCATCAAAGGTTTTGACATTTTGAATGCCAGAAAAATAAGAGAAAGTTCAGTCTGTTTCAGTTGTTAAACTATTGAAGACAAAATAACAGTTAACAGTATGACTTGAACACACTGACATGAACAGTTCGGTACCGGTAATTTAATAATAGATCAAGACCTGTATTGCGATGGAAGTAAAACAGCAAGGAAAAAAGTGAAACAGTAACATCCACAACATCTGTTTTAAGGTCTGAAATGGTCTCCATCTTTAAGAGTTTGTTGTCTCATTTTATATAAGACCAAAACCAATATCACTGGTGGCAATACAACTTTGCAGGTGATTTGTGAACTGCTTGTAAGTGGTGTAATGAGCAGGCAAGCGGAGAATGCAAAAGCAGGTAGAGGATGTGGGATGTTCTGCTTGCACAACCTTCACTTGCATGTCCTTCATAGGTAGCTCCCAGCCAACCCAGAATTTGACCAGCTGCTTCAGTTGAATCTGATCAGCTAAAATGGGGCAGACATATGGAGACCAGGGGACATATAGTTACCAAAACTATTTTTAAACAAATTTTGGGTAACACTTTTAGTTTAGGTTCCAATTCTCACTATTAACTAGTTCCTTAATAGCATGCATTTTGCTAGGCTATTGGCTGCTTATTAATTCTTATAAAGCACATATTAATGCCTTATTCTGCCTGAACATATTCTACTTTGCTAATCCTAAACTTAACAACTACCTTACTAACTATTTAAGCAGTAATTAGAAGTTTATTGAGGCAACTTCATAGTGAGAATTGGACCCTAGTCTAAAGTGTGACCAAATTTTGCAGTACATATGCAAATTAGTGTAACCATTTGTTAGACATGGATTAATAGAGAAAACAGTACACATTAATGTATGTGTATGGATTTGTATCAGAACCAGCCAGCTCTACAAGCAAACATTCTAAAAGTGTGACAAAAATTACATACCAGTCTCCACAAACTGCCGGAGGTACCCAGCAATTCTGCATTAGGTGGAAAACGGGGGTTCATCAAAATCATCATCCTCCTCCTCCTCTTTCTCATCCACGGGCCAGATGATGTTGTTTAAGACAACCTAATTACAATACTAGTATTTAACAATGGTGCACTGTACATATATGAAATTTATTTAGAAATGAATGTACTGAAGGTTAAAGTGGTAGTATAATTAAATAAAGCACCTGAGTACTGCAGTCAGCCATTGACTGTCTTGGAAAAACTACAGATGCCACATCCGGACGGGCCTCCAGTAACTGCCATACCACTGAGTCCTTCAGTCCTTGTCTGAGCTGTTTTATTTGTCGCGAGGTTCGTGTGAGTACCTGAATGTGGCAGATATGAAGGTTTGATTAATCCAATCTTACGGTTCATTAATACTAGTAGGAAATATTGATTGCGTTTTAGTAGTATTGTATTCGTGTGGGTTATTCTGATTCCTGTTTTTACAGCTTTTTAAAGTAAAATTTTATGGTCCACTGATGATCAAATTTGCATAACTTTTAATTGCTTCTAAATGAAAATGTCAATTTAAAGCTTACTGCATGCTGTAGAAGATTGTGTAACATCCAAGTGCGATTGGTTGCTGTCAACACTGGAAGGTCCCAAGACAATGCCAGCTGGTTAATGGCTGCCTTTTGATCCTCAGTAATCTCATCTCCTTTGTCATTCTTTGAATCATTATCTATGGCAAGCTTTATAAATAGTAAGAGAACACAAGTAAATATAGAAACACATTTACCTGTAACAATATGGCACATACAAACCTACTACCATTTGTATTGTCTCCCTGAAGTCGATGTCAGCCACATCTTCAAGAACGATGGTTGCTGTTTGTGGGGAACCACCTGATAATACATGTATTATGGCTGGGCTTACACCTGCTAATGGAGGCCCACCGTGGAGGAATGAATGACCAATCATCCTGCCAGCCATCAAGAACAAGTCACTCTGTAAAAGGACTTGGGAGGTGGTTGGAATGAGGTGGTCTGCTTGGCCTTCAAATAAAACAGTACCACTTCCATTTCCTGTTTGTAGAGCATAAGAAACCAAAGCATCGTTAAGAAAAGTAGACATATCTTCATTAAAGAGATAGTACACACAAAAAAGATAATTGTTATCTTGTCCACAGCCTCATGTTGTTCTAAACCTGTATAGCTGTATTTTCGCTGTGGAATACGAAAGATCATTGCAAGAATCTTAACTGCCATTTCCATACAATGTCATGCTGCTGTTCTAGTCTTAAAAAAAGCATGCAAAATCACCAACTAGTCATCTCAACTCATGTGCTGTATTCTGTCTTTTAAAGAAATTCAGTATCTTTGGGTGACAATCAGACCAATAATTTAGTCTTTATTCACTGATCTTCTCTGATTCCTCTCGGGCTTTCTCTTTGTACAAAACATAAACAAGACAGAGATTAAGATTATAAATGAATAATGGGTTACATATTAGTCAGTGTCTCTTACAAAACTACGGTTTCACTTTAGATATTTTAATACAGAGGATGAGTAATGTGGACTAAAATTATGATTTTGCATCCATATTGTCGCTTTAAAGAGATGGACCCTATTGAATTACATTGTAATGGAAATGAATGAAACTGACTTCTGAAACTATCCAATACAAAACTATCCTATAATCAGAAGAAAGTCTTGTATAACAGGGTTGGTTATCATTCTGGGGGTGTGAATTCTTGAAACAACTAACCAAGATTAATGAGGAATCCATTCTGCAGCTTGTGCATCACCATGCTGAAAAAATGGCGCTGAACACCATCCCCAGTGGCAACATCACCTAAAAATAGTACAATACTTTAATATATAAACAATTTGTCAACAATGTTAGCATAAAAATATAAATAATGAAATTAATATAGTGTATGAAATAATAACAGGACAGTAAGTAGTCAATATCTTCCATTTATACTAAAACAAAGCAATTTTTAATGTTACATTATTTGTGAAATAATGTAACAGTACCTTCCAGTCGACAGTGAAGAGGTCTAGTCCAATCAATTTTGGGGACCTTGTAAAACTGCATTATTCTCCCCTCCTGGTCCTCCATGTCTTCTTGAATATCAAGTTTTACTCTCAGTGAGGGCTCATCTTCTTTTTGCTGAAGCATAGAAGTTCTATACAATATTGCTGCCCTTTCTGGGATCTCAATCCTCTTCCAGTCTGGGGGTCAAAAAATTAAACAAAAACATTGTCAGTTACATTTCTTCACACTATGGTACTCATGGAAAACAAATTTATACATGAACTTTGAGAGAATAAAAAAATCCCTACCTTCACGCATTAATGGTGCATTTTCAGAAGAAGCTGATGTCCCAGGTGTTTCATGGTTCTGTACTCTTGTACTGGTCTGGGAAACCTCTGGTAATGAGGCACTTCCTTCAGAGGTGCTTTCACCCATAGTTGAGGTGAAGACTTCAGGGAAGCTACAGTAAAATACATAAACATTCACAAGTGAAGGTAAAAAAAAAACCCCAGAGGCAGCATTAACAAAAAAAACTTTCCTTCATTGACTTAACTGTAAATGCGAGTACGCTCCAGTGTGTCACTTTGTTCAGTCTCCAGAATAAAATGAAAATTGACTCAAGTCTGTTCAAGCCAATGCATTTGATTACACACAGTGGAGCACCCAGTTTAAGACCATTTTATAATAACAAAGTTATAATACTTAAACTAGATTAGAAACTTATCTAAGTATGTTTTGTCTTAAATGATGGCTTTCATAAAAACTTAACAGATTCATTCAAACATGCATTAAATATTAAAGAACAATAAAAAAATATGATTATGTAATATGGTACATATATTTAGCAAAATGCTTCTCTCTGGAGTTATTTTTCTTGCTGACTTAAGTTTATGGTCAACAAATGGCTTTGCTAAGGTATAATGTTACATGACATTGTTTGCAACACTGACTGAGTGATATGGATTTCAGTAAGTTATACTGTATTCAACATATTTTCTGATGTTCATTTATGTTTATTTTGTCCTGTAATGTAGTAAAGAGGAAGGGATAAGCGAGTTCACTCACAATCTGCGACAACTGTTCAAGTACTGTTAATAATATAAATAAATGCATAGCCTACATGCTTTTCCTTTAAGAACATGAATACAAATTAAAATGTGAACGGAAAACATAAGCTATTGTCTTATTATCATTAAAATGCGAAAAAAAAAGAAAAAAAAAATCAAATCAAAATGGGGGACAGTGCAAAAGTCTAACGTGACCTCTTGCCAAACATGAAACGAAGTGTTGACAGTCTGACATGCTCCCAAGTCTCATTTTGTGCTTAAAATCCTTCAAAACAGAAATTTCATTCACAAATCATTCTTTTCTTTTTCAGACCTAACAGTGACTTCTGTAATGTAAAAAATAAATCTCACTAGTGTTCACACCTCTGATAATGTATACTATACCTTTCTCCACATGTACTAGCATGGTAAGCCATCACTTCTGCAGAGAATTTATCACCACATATGGGGTAGTAATCCTGAGGAGAGAGGCTCAATATTACATCTAATAGGCCTACATCAGAGGTGTCTAAAATCATTCCCGGTGGGCCACTGTCCAGCAGAGTTTAGCTCCAACTTGCCTCAACACACCTGCCTGGAAGTTTCTAGTATGCTCAGTGTGACCTTGATTAGCTGGTTCAGGTGTGTTTAACTGGGGTTGGCGCTGAACTCTCCAGGACAGTGGCCCTCCAGGAGCAAGATTGGACACCAATGAAATACATCATGTAATTCTTTGCAATTCTTTGCTTGTGGCTTATGTTGTGGCTGGGCAAAATCAGGTTTTAGCTAAAAATTGTATATGCTGTTTTTTCAAGAGAACCAGAAACAAATACAAACTAGAACTGACAGTGAAGTCAGTTTTAAACACATTTAAATGTTCTGCCAAGAAGTTTGCAAAGAATTTATAACTAGTGGTCAATCATTCTTTAAAAAAAAAAAGATAATTTGATACATGTTCGCTAAATTCTCAGGCCACATTATGGTTATCCATGATTTCACTCAACTTAAGTTTTGTCTTGAACTTCGATCATTTTATAACTTTTAACCTAGATACCCACTTACCAGACAAATGACATCGGACTCATGGCTCAGGTCTTGATCCACCTCCTTTTCTTTGCCAGATTCAGAGTTCTTCAATAGAAAGAGAGGGAACATTATAAGTCTATGTGCCCTATCATACACCCAGCCAGTGCAATACAGCGCCAAGCACGACGCCAAGTGTTTTTTTTTTGCTAGTTTTAGCCCAACGTTTTCATTTTCACTTCCTGCACCATGTTGTTTAAATAGCAAATGTATTTGCACCTATTTCTGTGCCCAAAAATGAGGTGTGTTCAGGCGCATTGTTGGCGCGTTGCTATTTTAAGATGACTGAATTAGACTGAGCATTAGTAATTGGCACTATGAGATATCCACAACACGGACGCTCTGCAGCACACACAGGGACGCTCTGCAGCACACAAACTAGGCAAATATTACAAATAAAAAGATTACAATGTAAAAGATTAATATTGTGTACATAAAGATATGGTAGAATCCGGCTTATCCCGTAGATGGTCTGCTTGAGCGCTTTAACCGTGCACACACACACACACACACACACACACACACACACACACACACACACACAGCTTTAACCTCGCGCCCGAGCAGATCCGTTTCCTCACTAGAGAAGCGTTCAGTCTTTTTGCTTGCAAATTCCTCCATGTAAATAGCGAATCCATCACATGGCACGAGCGCAACTGGCTTTTAAAGGGAATGGGAGATGAGACTCTGATTGGTTTATTGAACGTTACGCCTAAAACACACCCATTGCTCATCAAGAGAATAAAGAGAACCCTTTTAGACCATTTTTCCCATCGTTAAACTAGCAAAAGTGGATTTGGACTCCCACTAAGTGCACTTGTGCCACGCGCTTTAGACCATGCGCTTAGATCGTTAATATAGGGCCCTATGTTTCTTCATTGCAACATGCAGATTAAAAAAAAAAACAGATATACTTTTAATATAATGGCTGGCTATATTTAAGACGTTTGGTTTAAGAATCCAAGAAGTGTGACTGTGGGTAGTTTTGTTTTTTGTGAATGACACTAAATCATCACTTACAGCATTATCACTTTGACAGTCCTCAAGGTGACATGGCAGCAACTGTAATGGGACTGATGTGCCACAGGTCATGCAGATGTTTTGGGGCATGCTATCAAATTCAGGTGCATCATATGGTAAAGGGGTTGTATCAATTTCTTCTTGGAGGGGAACGATGTAGATGACATTCTTTCCATTGTTGGAAGAGGCTTTCAAGATTTTTGCTGTGTAGCCCTGGGAACCCTGGGGCACCGAAGTGGTCTTTCTTTGCCCGCTGCCCCCTTTTAAACAGACACATGAAAAAGTATTCCATCAATGTTTGGTAAAAGCATTAAAACAATCCATTTGGATATCATAAACTTACCTGAGGCTTTTTGGAGCAGCCAACCACCTCTTAAACTTGACAGCTTTGGGTACTCCTGAAGTAGTACTCTGGTTATCTTGAAGTTAGAAAGCATATATTTAAGCAAAATAGACACTGACAGCATCAAAATCAATACAAATTGTGCCTCTTTTCTAAAAATTAAAAATAAAGTAATATAATTTTTTTTTTTTTAGGAATTATACTTAAAGTTTTACAAGATGTCTCACCTCAGTGTGATCAGCATTATCTGAAATATTTACTGTTCTTCTCCCTAGGCCTGCTTGTAGGAGAATTGTTTCATCTTTGTGAGTTTTTTGTCAGTTTTTGGCCAGCAAACAAAACTGGAGTTCTAAGAACTTTACAGATGTAACTTTTGCAGGTTCAGGTGCCATTTTTCTCAATCGTTTATGGCTTCCACGGTAAAGTGCTGGAAAAGCTCTTAAAGACAAAAAAATAAAATAATAATAGTACACTTAATGATGTTTTATTAACAAAGTTCGGGAGGAGCACGTTCAGATACGTTCAGACACGAGTGGAGCACACTCTGTTAATCAACCCAATCATCGAGTTAAGCGGTGTATATATACAGCACACTTCCCTCCGTTCGTCGACAGGTTAACAGCATCCCTCCACCACCCCATCTCCTCACTTGTAGCCCTAATACTCTTACAACAACGGGGAGTACTCTGGGTTCGGGCAAAAATAGACCTCCTCGGACAGCACGCCAAATACGCATAATCTTTACTCTGTTTAATTGATGTAAGTGTGAACTCGTGAAATAATGGTATAATTCCCCTTAAGCAACCTGGGGTTAAGTGCCTTGCTCAGGGATGTATTGATGACAGTTTATGGATGGTTCCTTGTGGGGTCAAGAACATGCAATCTACCTGAGGGAATAATATGCTGTTGTGATTTGCTGCTCAAGAAACATTTCTGATTATTATTAATGTTTAAAACCGTTTTTTTCCAGGATTCTTTGATGAATAGAAATTTAAAAAGCGGTTTATCTGAAACACTTTTCTAACATTATTTCTTTGTCACTTTTGATTAATTTAATGCACTCTTGTTGAATTAAAGTAAGAAATTACTTTCTTTAATTTCTTTCCAAAAAACGAACGAACGAATGAACGAACATAGTTTGTCTTAAAGCATATTAAGACACCACATTACATAGACAAAATAAATATTTTAATGAAAAGTTTTAATGAACATTAAAACGTTAAATGGGATTTAAAATGTAACATTCTAATTACAATTACTTAATTTTTGGAATCTGAAATCCAGATTACATGTAACTTGTTACTACCTAGAGCACTGGGGCATCATATATTTTTTAATGTAAATACAAACAAATTCGAACAACTAACTGATAAAAATAGGATTTGAGTACAAAACTCCTTACCTTTGCATTTCTGTTTGAACTGTGTTTGGCCTACTAACAGACTGGCCAGCTCCAAAGGAACCACTCGTACCAGCTTGAGCCCCCACTACGGTAGGAGAACTGTCAACATTTCCACTTGTTTGTGGGTTGCTTTGTCTTCGGATACAGCTAAGTAGATTTCTTACAGCACTTTCAATTTCTCTATTCTGATCCTGTAAAAAGGAATAACGTTAAGCCACTTGCATTCATATAAAACAAATAATATTAAACAAAATATTCTTAACATAAAATATTTTAAGAAAAGCTAAGATTGAATGACAGTACTACATGGGTTGATAAGGAGCATACCGTATCTAACAAAAATAGCAGAGTTTATTCTTCATAATGATACTCTCTAATTTATTATAATAGCCATTGTTTGATCCATAATGAATATTGTGTTGCCTTTGTACTGGGTTTCTTGAATTCTTGACAATTATTGATTGATAATTAAAAAGGTGTTGGTATATCAAACTAAAAGAGAGTCTTAGAATTAAAATGTAAGTTACAGTATATCACCATGCTATGAGAAGAACAAACAGTCAAACCCCCTCCGCCCACCACCTAATGTCAATTTGTAACTTACAGGTTAAGGATTCGATTACATAGCCTATACTTTATCATGAATCCCGATGCATCCTGTCATCCAATGCATTTTGTACTCACTGTACATTGTATAAGTCACAACCAGATGTTTAAAAACAATGCGATGATTAAGAGAAGAACATTTTTCCATCGATGCAGAATCATTCACATTAGCATCGCGGTGCATCATAAGGTAAAATTTCCCCAGCCCTATTGAACTGTCCCTTATATGGCATTATTTTATTCCCCACGGTACTTATGTAACAGAAAAACACATTAATATATTAATAACTAATCTATTCTTCAGAGCGACTCATCAAGTGTGAGGGATTTATTTTATTTTTTAATACTATTTTACTAGGCCTAATTATCAAACCCTTACCTTCGGATCGTTATATCCCGCCATCGCGATGACTGCATTCCAAAGTGGCGCTTTTTTATTTATTTATTTATTTTATTTTATTTTTATTTAGACATTTGACATAACATAAACAATAACATGACATCCAAAAAGACAACAATCCAAGATTCCTAAATTAGTTTAACATAAGAGACTAAACTAAAGTATAAATAAAAAAAATAAATAAAAAAAATAAAATAAAATTTAAATAAAGGGGATAAGTTTAACTATTTGTATAATATAATAGCTACAAGAAAGTTACAAACCAGTAATCAGTATTGAAGAAAATGAGAAACATCATATAATTCTTCACTGTTCAATTATTTTCAATTCTTTGGCAAATACAATTGTATCAGTGCATTTCTTATTATCTATACATTTAAGAGACTCAATATACAACATAAAATCAGCCAAAAAAACCTTCAAACAAGGCTTAGAATTATTAAATTTACTCTTATGAATGTGAAATTTACCTAATAAAATCATAAGATTAATCATAAAATTTACAGACGTAGTTTTTGACTCAAAATATATGATAACATCTTTGGGTGTTAATACACAATTATGACCTGATTTCCGTTGAAAATATATAGTTAAATTTTCCCAAAATTTTTTTGAATGATGACATTCAAAAAAAAGATGTAGAATTTTTTCTGGCTGATTCAGACAAAATGAACAATTCTCATCAATCTCCATAAATTTGGATAAAGTGTAATTACTAACATAAATGTTATGAAGTATTTTTAAGTGTATTTCTCTATATTTGTTAGGTATGCAAAACCGAAATGGAAGCAACCAAGCTTTTTTCCAGATAATCTCTGGGAAGCAAATATTCCAGAAAAATGTCCCTCTAGGCTGAAAAGACCTTTTTTTATAAAATATATTTCTAATAAATACAATAAATAAAATCTACACCATTTAGATAAAGTACAGGATCACTTCTACATATGTTAAGGGATAACATATGGCTTCTCATTAACATCATTAGACCTGTGGGAATGGCTTTTATCACAGAATAATATTCTCTATATTTAATAGGAAATGCCCACTTATTCATAAAACTTTCATAAGAAAGAAACTGAGCTGACTGATCTAAAAGGTCAGATAAAAGGTAAATTCCTTTGTCTTTCCAACTCTGTAAATAAAGAGATTTCCGATTTACTGTAATATAAGCATTATTCCACAAGATTGATTTATGTGGGGAAAAGTTATGTACATAACATAACTTCCAGGCCTTAAGAGCTTGTTGGTAGAAATTGGATAATGTCACAGGCAATTTACTGATGGAGTAATCACATAATAACAAAAAGTTTAAACCTCCAATCTTTTTAAAAATATTATATGGAATAAAGAACCATATCGAGTCTGATTTAAGAAGACAGTTTCTGAGCCATTCGACTTTAAAAGTATAATTTAAATCGAAAAAATCCAAAAGTTCAAAACCACCTTCATTTCTTGGACCATGAAGAATCTCCTTTCTTAAATGATGATGTTTATTCTTCCAAACAAATTTAGTGAATAAGTCATTTATTTTCTTACAAATCGAGTCTTG
Source organism: Tiaroga cobitis (assembly GCA_030578255.1). NCBI lineage: Eukaryota > Metazoa > Chordata > Actinopteri > Cypriniformes > Leuciscidae > Tiaroga > Tiaroga cobitis. The sequence continues at coordinate 62,283 of CM060615.1, forward strand.
AACAGAAAGAGATAAAGCCGGATAAACAAATCTAGATACCCCTTCTGCTTTGGTTAATAGGACTCTGCCTATCATAGTCAAGTCTCTTTGTAGCCAGTTAATAAAGATGTTTTGAGTTTTTTTAAGTTTGGGGGAAAAATTTAACTCTTGTCTCTCCGCTATATCTTTTGTTACAGTTAATCCTAGATACTTAATCTTATTCTTTACAGGGATATTACATAAAAGTTTTTCCTTCGAATCATAAAGGCACATTATCTCACATTTATTTACATTCAGCATTAACCCCGAGGCATCAGAAAATGTACTTACTAACTGCAGTGCTGCGGGCAACTGTTCTTTATTTTTCAAAAAAAGAACAGTATCATCCGCAAGCTGAGTTAATCTAAGCTGTTTGTTGAAGATGGCAAGTCCTTGAATATATGGAGAATTCAAGACTTTAATGGAAAGACACTCAACTACAATGAGGAATACAAAGGGGGCTATAGGACAACCTTGGCGCACTCCTCTACAGATGGGAAAACGTTTAGAAGTGTTTGGATATAAATTAATAGAGCTATTAATACCTTTATGAAACATTTCAATTATAGAAATAAATCTTTCCCCAAAACCAAAGGATTTAAAAGCCCTATACACAAACTGATGCTCAATCGTATCAAACGCTTTGTGGAAGTCTAAAAAAACAATTAAGGCCTCTGATTCTACTAAATTTGAATAGTCTAACAAGTCCAAAATGAGTCTAATGTTCCAACTTATGTGTCGCCCAGCCATAAATCCAGTTTGACACTCATTAATAATTTCGTCTAGACCTTTTTTCAATCGAACTGCATAAACAAGAGATAGCAATTTATAATCTACATTTAATAATGTTATAGGACGCCAGTTATCCAAGATCAAATTATCTTTATCGGGTTTTGGAAGGAGGGTTATTAAACCCTGTTTCATCGTAGTCGATAATTCGTTCGATTCAATACACTCCTTATACATTTCGAATAATGGGCTTTCAATAATATCCCAGAAGCAGAGATAAAATTCAACTGAAAGACCAACTGTTCCTGGCGACTTTTTTTTTTTTCATTGAACGAATAGCTGTAACCATCTCTTGTTTCCTTAGTTCTTCATCACAAAGATCTCGAAATTGATTAGAAATAGATGTGACAGATTGTTTAACTGACTCAAAAAAATCGGAACATTTATCACTTTCAAATATAGATTCATATAACTTAGAGTAGAATGATTCCACATAATTTGCAATCAATTTTGGATTTGAGGTGATAACATCATTGATTTTAATAGAGGAGATCGTTTGTCTTTTATAATTTCGTTTTTCTAGTGAAAAAAAATAACTTGTATTCTTTTCCCCTTTTTCTAACCACTTGGCTCTAGAACGGATAAATGCACCTTTTGCTATATTAATATAAATCTGATCAATTTGTGTTTTTATTGTCTCCAATCTGACTTTTTCATCTTCTGTAAGATTGACTTTTTTCAAAAGAAAGTCTAACTCTGTCATAAGTGCCTTTTCCTTATTCAAATTATTCTTTTTTACTTGCTTACTAAAATAAACAGCCGATTGCCTAACTTTAAACTTAAACAATTCCCATTTCTTAACATGTGACATTTGCTTATTTCCAAAAGTGAATTAAGCTACTTCTCGAACCTGGGTTACAAACCCTTCATTACTAAGCAAATTGTTATTTAATTTCCAATAACCTCGTATACTATTATTTTTAACTTCAGTTCCAGAAAGTGTCAAAACAGCAATTTTATCATCCGAAAGAGGTGCATGACTGTATGCAACATCCATGACATATTGGACAGACCCTGGGTTAATTAACCATAAATCAATCCTTGATTGTAAAGACCTAGAGGAGTTACTCCAAGAATAACATTTTTCATTAAAATTCAAGAATCTCCAAATATCCACTAAGGAAAGATCGACACTTAAAGCCGTAGTAAATTTAAATTTCGCGTTAGAGAACGTGTGGGGTGGGAAACGATCTAAAAAATCATCTGGGGCATCGTTAAAATCACCACCCAATATCAAAAAGGCACCTTGATATTTCCCCATCAGTACTGATATAGAATGAATGACCTCCGTAGACATATTTTTGGCTTGAGCTGAAGAATTATGACCATAAAAATTCCCTAAAACAAATAAAGAGTTATCCAATTTAACAACTACCAGTAACCATCTACCTTCTTTGGAGCTAACCGATTCCAATACGTCGCCTTTAAATTTATTTAGAAGAATAGCGACACCAGCCGAATGATGAGAGCCATGACAAAAGAAAATTTGATCGCCCCACTGAGAACGCCACCATCTAACGTCAGAATCACACGAACGAGTCTCTTGTAAAAAAATTATATTTGCTTTTGTACGCCTAACAAAAACGAACATAGACTTCCTTTTAGTGCAGTCTCGTAAACCCCTAACATTCAGAGAAACAACCTTTAAACAACTAAAAACAAAATCAGACATGGAATAATCTTATTTGGATGTCAGAACAGTGTTATATAAAGAACCCTGAAACAACGAGAATTCACAAACCAGTCGGTATTGATCCACTCCAAAAAATTCAAGGAATCGTATCACCTGGACGAACACAAATGGCCTGAAGACAGAGCACAAGATTTCAGTTCGACTGTTTACTCAGCGAAGTTAAAAACTCAGTCAATACTCATCTTGAAAGTCGTCAACAGACAGTTTTTTTCCATCGATAAATGCATCTGCTCCACGAAAGTAGGCTCTTTTCCCCTCTTCTCTCGCCGCATTTACCCTTGGCCATAGCAGCTTCCTCTGTTGTCTTTCAGCAAATGTCAGGTCCTCTGCCAGGCGAACCCCTCTTTCCTTGAGACCAGGATGGTCCCGTGCAGCTTTCCAGACTTTCTCTCTGTAGGATCTGAGCGCGAACTGGATGATGACCGACCTAGGACGGTTACTGCCAGATCCAAGACGTCCAATCCTGTGGATTATGTCGACAGAAAAAGGGATGTCATCTACCTCGTCCGGAGTCAGCATTTTTAGGATTTCAAGCACTTTACTTCTTATATTTTCTCCATCTGTTTCTCTCAAATTATTTAGCCTCAAATTCCATCTCCTACTGTAGATCTCGGCCTGATCGCACTTGCCTTGAACCATCCGGACCACCTGCTCAATTTGCGATACCTTGTTCTCGTTAGCCTTGACTCTTGCAGATAGAGATTTCATCTCCTCGGCCACAAAATCAGTCGTCTTTGAAAGATTAACTATAGCGACCGAGTTCTGGGCAATCTGTTGTTCCACCGACGAAAAGCGCTCATTAAGAGCATTGACAGCACGAAGTATGTCAGCATTAGATACATTGAGGTCTTCTTCCTGACATGCTTTTTTTGAAAGAGGGCTACCTGTTGGAGTATTTGGGGATGAATCAGCTCCAGCTGATGCTTCGAAAAGCGAAGAAAGTAACTTTCTGTCCTTGTTCTTTGGCATGATGGATAATTCGCACGTGGTCTTGCAGTGTGCTCAGTCAATATAGGCTGCGCCACAGTCAGGTGAAATTTTTATAAAGTCTATTTATTGCATTCTTCTCTTAAAAGAGTTACCACTTCATGGCTTGTAATGAAGCTTTACAATTTCGACCAGAAGATACGACTCCTCAAAAACGCCTCAGAGCTCGAACCAACACAACCGTTCAGGTCGCCATCTTGCGCCAACCTCCCCATTCCAAAGTGGCGCGAACGCGAAGCCGCGGGTGTAGTGACATCATCGCGTAGAGTAGAAGTCCGATTTCATTGGCCAGACGCCAACCAATAAAACGACTCAATTTCCGCACCCCCCCCCCCCTCCCTCCTTTCCCTCCACTCCCCTCTCCTCTCCTCTCCTCTCGCAACTTCTGAGTTACAAGTGCAGTGGCGCCTCCAGAAATTTTTCATAGGGGTGGCCAGATGGGGCCACTTAAAATTTTGGGGTGGCACACCAAAACTATAAACCATAATTTCAGAATTGTATCTGTTGTAGTAAACCGGCCTGTAGAAAACTATCAGAAAGACTTAAGGAAACTCCTACTGATATACTTTGGTTTATTGTGTTATATTTAATGTTACTAATGATATTAGTAGTATATATAAGGGCCCTCGCCCCGCGGCAAATTTCCAGATACTTACATAATTGTGATGAATTTAATCCTTTTTAAGTTATTATTTTGCAGTGTAAGATTACATTTAACATCTTTAAATATTACATAAATGTATTATTAATTTTTAATAAACTTAATGAGTGTATAAATCAGCAGCAAAAAGCAATTCTTGAAAAAATCTGCAAAGTAATTTTATAAAATCTAAATATGTTAATAAAAACAAATTACTATTAGTTCTCTTATAAAATTCAATCAGGAAATCATACATTTCACAATTTTATATTTATATATGAATGTCAAGAATTCAGAAGTGCATATATAGCCTACACTACAAAGAAATAATATGCAATTAAATTATGCCTATTGTAAATGTATTGAGCAGGCTAGGTATAACAAAATATATTGGCTTTTAACAATATTTCAGTGCAAACCCATGATAACATGAAAAACAGAGCGCACACAGCGTGTATGCGCATCGCGAGATTCGCGGGTGCAGAATGATGTGCTCAAAGCAACATGGAGTCACAGTGTGCAGCGCTGCGCTCCATAAGTGCGCATTTAAAAGTTCACGTCACAAAGCGAAGAATTGTCGAGCGCACAAATCCTAGTGCAATTTGTTCCTTTGTTTCACAGTTTTGAATTCCAGTTATTGTGCGTTTGATGCCGATTCATAGTCCTTGTGATGTGTGTGATCTAGCAAGCACACGGTAGTGAGTCATTTAAAAACAGCAACAAACTCCAACAAAATAAAGTAATTTTATGCAAATCTACAGCCTTTTGTCTACAGATAATGCATTATAATGTGAATATATCAGAGAGTTTTACCGTGCATCCAAGAGGCGCGCGCGCTGTTTGAATATGAATGGAGAATGATTGACAGCCGCAGAGGAGGGAAAACGAGTTTCCGTATACTTTATTGATGTAAATAGACTTCTGTCCCTCACATTAAGCTATGGAATGACTTCAGATGACTTTGTCACCCAAACTGAAGTGAAAAAATCGGGAGGCGCCGAAAAGCGCGCTGTTTGCATCCCTGCTTGTCAAAACGTGGCAAAGACACGTCAAAAAGCTGCTGAAACAGTATACTGTAACCGTTTGGCACTTAAAAAGCACGTCACGACACATAATTCCCCGTCTTCTTTCACTAAAGAATATTTTTGACTTATTTATGAAATGCATAACTGATGCTACTAAAATTTGTACTGGCCATTGGGGTGGCCAGTGGGGTGGCCAGGAGTCGGCCCCCTGGTGGCGCCATTGTACAAGTGCACAAGTTTTGCGCCTAGTATATCGCGAAAAGAGTAGCAAAAGTCAAGGCGCGAAATTTGAACTTGCAGTGACAGATTTGAGAAGTTGCAAGTGCCGATTTGAGGTTGTACTGCGAATTTGAATGGTAGAAGAAGTGCAAATTTGTATTACAAGTTTGTGTCTGTCATTGTATTTCTGTGAATGGCATTTTACACATTTGTGACTGCTTGTCTGCAGCTTCAGATTCAGAATACAGGTTTGTGACTATAGTCTGCGAGTGCAAATCTCAGCGTTCAAGTTCAGATTTTTATTTTACAGGTTTTCACATCGGAGCTGTGAGTGTAAATGTTCACATACAAGTACGAATATTTATTGTACAAGTTCTCAAATTCACATCTACGTGCTCTCGAGTTTTGCTACTGATTTACCTTCATATTCTAAGTGCTAATGTGGATTTCTGTCTAAATAATAAACATTTACCAAAACCTCAATAAGGGTAATTATAGATAAAGTAAGACAGAAACACACCTGTTCACCACTCATTTCCCCATGGGCAAAGGCAAGCACGTGTTTCACATCAGTGTTTCTCCCGAGAGACTAGCGCAAAATTGATCCCCTATCTTAGCGCCATCTACTGTTCTAGAAGAGGAAGTTGCTCAACTGCATTTGTGAGAAAATCTGCCTGGACGCGGAAAAATAGTGCCAAAAGTCACGTGACAGTTTTTCGTACTTGTAGAATTTTGCTTTGTACTTGAAGAATTTCGCTTTGTACTTGAAGGTTTTGTATTTGAAGGTTTTTGTTTTGTATTTGTAGAATTTTGCTCTGTACTTGTAGAATTTTGTTTTGTACTTGAAAGATTTTAGTTTGTACTTGCAGGTTTTGTATTTTTACTTGAAGGTTTTGTATTTGAAGGTTTTTGTTTTGTACTTGAAGAATTTTGCTTTGTACTTGAAGGTTTTGTATTTTTACTTGAAGGTTTTGTATTTGAAGGTTTTTGCTCTGTACTTGTAGAATTTTGCTTTGTTCTTGAAGAATTTTGTTTTGTACTTGAAAGATTTTAGTTTGTAGGCTACTTGGTGGATATTTTTGTCATTGAAGAAATACGTTTCTATGTATATGTAAAACATACTGTATTTGTTTGATAGGTACGTTTTTTATTTGCAGAACAATATGCATTAGTTTGTGAGTGATGTTTTGTGTTTACAAACCACATTGAGTTTGTTTGTGAATCATTGGGTGTGAGTAAAACACGTTTTGTGTGTGTGTGAGGTTTTGGCACATAATTCGCTCCATACAGGGGTCTCCAACACGTCGCTCGCGAGCTACCAGTAGCTCGTGGCCTGATTGGTGGTAGCTCACCAAGAGGCCGTCTATGGTTCACATGATATCGCGCTCACATATTTTGCGCGCTCAAGTTCATTATTTCAAATGTAGGCGCGCGGTAAGCGCGCTCATAATTGAAGCGACGCGCTCATTTTTTCCAGGCGCAGTATGTTTGTACTTCGCGGTTGTCTATGACAACTATTGACAACAAACCCACCGTAAGCTGTCACGAGACTATCTATGGTAGCCCATAAGGGATAACATTTTTTTTTTAAAACGCGGCACACGCAACGACGGGCCGCACTAACATTAAACTTAAATGTCAAGTAGGGGGCCACAAAATGCGGCCCGCGGGCCCCGAGTTTGAGACCACTGATGTAGGCTATTTAACAGTTGTTCTATAAAACCATAGAACAACTACTTGCTTTTGATACTTTATTTGAACTGAACATTATTACCATATTGTTATATATATATATATATATATATATATGTATACATATATATTTGTGTGGGTGTGTGTGTATTTGTATGTATTGTATTCTAATGTTACCCTTACAAAAAATAACTGCAGTACACTGAAGTACAACTGTAGATTTGCAGTATAATGAAGTAGCCTAGGCCTATAAAATAACTGCAGTTCAGTGATAAACTGAAATGCATGTGATCGAAGACTTTAAATGCAAAATCCTCAAAGTCCATCTGACATTTCTTTTTTAACGAGGTAATTTAGTTGCCATTAAAGTGAAATTACTGAGCCTAAATAAATGAGCTATATATATATATTTTAAAAAAAAGCTACTTTAAAAAAAAACGTCAGATGGACTTTTTGGTTTTTGCATCTTAAATGAAGGGGGACAATAACTGTGGGACACACACATTTCATATACTGTATTCCAATAATATATATATATTTTTATAAGGTTATAATTTTAAGGAAAGACCGAGAGGATGAAGAGGGACAATATTTGTGGAGGGCACTGTGCAGCATTTAAACATGATTGTGTCTTTCTGCGTTTTTACAGAAATGCATGTTATTGGGCAAATTGCGTAGACTATCAATGGAGTGACAGAAAGCTCTCAGATTTCATCAAAAAGATCTTCTTTTGTGTTCCGAAGATGAACGAAAGTCTTGCGGAGTTGGAACAACATGAGGGTGAGTAATGTAACTTATTTTATCTGGAGTGTTTAAAGCCATTATTAATGCTGAACAATAAACCATAAAAAATGAACTAGAAATAGTATGAATACTTTCCACAAACACTTGCTGACACCAAGTTAAATTTAAGAGATTAACTTGTAGATTAATTTTAAGAATATTATATGCCTGTGGTGAAGAGTGTAACTGAAAAGACTTTCTCTGATTCTTTTTGTTTGTTTGTTTTTTTCCAGACTACATCCCACATAGTGTTTCCACATCTGAGATGAAGAGTTAATAGAACCAAATGGAATAATGAGAGTAAGCCTTGATATGGCAAAAATCAATAATTAACAAACAAGCATCACAGTAAGAGACATCAGATTCAAATTGTACTTTAAAAGATGTTTATTCTTTTGAAGGAGGCTTGTTCTCAAAAATACCGCGACAGCTACCTCGCGATAAGAACACAGACCTGAATCACACAGAAAGCATACAGCCTTTATACCCCCTTCAGAATCCCTTTTCCTGTAAATTTCCGTTCCCCCAGAAATACCAGTAAAAGCAGGTTTTGTTAGAAATACAATGGCCCTTCCTAACCCCCCTTCCTGGACTTTACTGTCTGCATATGCTGTGTGTGTGTGTGTGACCCTTTGTTCCTGCTGGGTATATGCAAATATTCCAGGAGAGAAAATACATGATCGAATTTAAAGTAAAACCCACACAATATCAGGATAAACTAAAATATAAATTTTTCCACAACAATAATAAAGGACAAAAATAATTTGAAAAAATGCTAATAAACTAACAAGCTGCCATCTTGGATTGATTGCTGTTGCTATATAGATAGGTATACTCTCCCGGTATAAAGTCTCTAGCGCTGTCAGTGGTGTAGTTATGAAACCGTCTAGACAGAGGATGACTGATGACTGCTGGGAATTCTGCTTTAATGTGATGAGGTCAAAGGGCACGTGACGGATATTATGATGTTAAATGGATTTTACAACAGGCTTATCATGAAGAGCAGAACACTTTACATGTCTTATCCTGCAGATGTGATTACTTTGTAAACATATCGGCCTCATCGCTAGCATTTATGCTTTTGTGAGGATAACAGCATTGTTTAGATCTATCATTATCATTATATCTGATCAGAAAATCTGTCACGAGCTGCAGGAAAACAGACTTCAATGCCTTTTCATAGACGTCAAGTCCAGAAAAAAATTATTTTTGTGAGCAAAGAATGCATAAAGGCCCAGTCACTCTGAGAATGAAGAATCACAGGACTGTCCAGAGGAATGCATCGTTTCGGCTCTGTGAACGTTTGCTCTGAACGAATGTTTGAGAACATGCCGGAAACATGAAGACATCAGGCAGATTCATTTATTCAGATTAAAATATTTACACTGAAGATTTATTATTGTAAAACGTTCTATTTCTGCTGAATACTGAATTTTTCAAATTAATCTCACAAGAACTGGAATATGTTTATTTACTGCTCAATGTTCAGTTTGTTCTGAAAATACATGTAATAAATGTCTTTACAGTCCTAAACAGCTTAAAAAAAAAAAAAACACTAAAACTGAGTAACTGAAAAAACATGTGCTTCTTCACTGTCAAAATTACAAACACGACGTAGCGAAGTGTTTATCACCAATAACCTGCAGGACTAAAGCTGGTGAAAGTGTATTTGTGACGGTCAGTTCAGCCAGCTGGTGTTGAGCCGAGTCTGATTCTTGATGCTGGTGTCCATCTTCAGCACTTCTCTGACGGCCATCGTGGCGTAAGTGGAGGACGGCAGAGAAAACTCCATCTTCAGCGCCCGATACTTCCCTTCTGTCGAGACACACACACACACACACAATGAAATGAGACGGTCAGGGTTGCATTATAGCAGGCAGCTCAATCCTGACAATCCAAAAAAGCTGTTAGCTTTAGATTATAATATGTGTATTTAGTTGCATACTCAACAATTATTGATCTGCCTGCATTGACACCATTATATGAGAATTGAACGATGACATCACGGTTTTCTCCAGAGTGGCTATAAATATATACCGTATATACCCGAATATAAGACGACCCCGAATATAAGACGACCCCCCCATTTTCCAGACTTATTTTTGTGGAAAAATAGATTTTTGTGGAAAAAATCTGGTTTTCAACAGAAAATAATTTTAAGAGCAAATTTCCGAGGCGTTGTTCCAAATGCCTCGTATCACCTGTGCCTCCTGCAGAGGCCCGCTCGTCGGCGGAGACCGGCACATATGCGGTTCCTGATTGGCCATGACTGCGGCTGCCCTGAGTGCGACGGGATGGATTTAACCCTGCGGGGTCGTCTGGCCGTTTTCGACGACGATCCGGCTCCCGCTCTCTCTCTCTCTCTGCTCGAGCCGCGCAAGAAAAAGCGCCGTTCAGAGAGGATGCCAGAGCGGATGGAGACAAGCGAGCAGAGACCCCCCCCCCCCCGCCCGTTCACATATCGCGTCTTTTGCGCGCTCAAGTTTGTTATTTCAAATGTAGGCGCGCGCTCATAATGAAAGCGACACGCTCGTTTTTTCCAAGCGCGCAAGAGAAAAAGGCTATCAATCGATTCCTCCACTCGAATATAAGATGACCCTGAATATAAGACGACCCCCCATTTTTCAGCCTATTTTTAGGACAAAAACCTCGTCTTATATTCGGGTATATACGGTATATATATAACTAAATTAATAACTTTTTTTACAACAGAAATTAACCATCACTGAACTTAAGCTGGACTGTGACGCTATTTTCTTCTATAAACAAACTGTTGCATTATTTTCCTGTTATCACTGTAAAGCTGCTTTGAAACACTCTGTATTGTAAAAACCACTATATAAATAAAAGGAGACTCGACTTGACATCTACTGCCTGGCCAAAAAAAAAAAGCTGTTGTAAATAAGCGAATACTTAAAGAGTCCAATCAGGATCTACTACTACTGTAGTGATTAATATATTTCTGTTCACTTAACGGCCACCGGTGGCGCTAATAACAAGAGCTTCTGCTGCTGTAGTTTACTGAACCGCCACCGGTGGCGCTAATAACAAGAGCTTCTGCTGCTGTAGTTCACTGAACCGCCACCGGTGGCGCTAATAACAAGAGCTTCTGCTGCTGTAGTTCACTGAATGGCCACCGGTGGCGCTAATAACAAGAGCTTCTGCTGCTGTAGTTCACTGAACCGCCACCGGTGGCGCTAATAACAAGAGCTTCTGCTGCTGTAGTTTACTGAACCGCCACCGGTGGCGCTAATAACAAGAGCTTCTGCTGCTGTAGTTTACTGAACCGCCACCGGTGGCGCTAATAACAAGAGCTTCTGCTGCTGTAGTTTACTGAACCGCCAACGGTGGCGCTAATAACAAGAGCTTCTGCTGCTGTAGTTTACTGAACCGCCACCGGTGGCGCTAATAACAAGAGCTTCTGCTGCTGTAGTTCACTGAACCGCCAACGGTGGCGCTAATAACAAGAGCTTCTGCTGCTGTAGTTTACTGAACCGCCACCGGTGGCGCTAATAACAAGAGCTTCTGCTGCTGTAGTTTACTGAACCGCCACCGGTGGCGCTAACAAGAGCTTCTGCTGCTGTAGTTTACTGAACCGCCACCGGTGGCGCTAATAACAAGAGCTTCTGCTGCTGTAGTTTACTGAACAGCCACCGGTGGCGCTAATAACAAGAGCTTCTGCTGCTGTAGTTCACTGAACCGCCAATGGTGGCGCTAATAACAAGAGCTTCTGCTGCTGTAGTTTACTGAACCGCCACCAGTGGCGCTAATAACAAGAGCTTCTGCTGCTGTAGTTTACTGAACCGCCACCGGTGGCGCTAATAACAAGAGCTTCTGCTGCTGTAGTTTACTGAACCGCCACCGGTGGCGCTAATAACAAGAGCTTCTGCTGCTGTAGTTCACTGAACCGCCAATGGTGGCGCTAATAACAAGAGCTTCTGCTGCTGTAGTTTACTGAACTGCCACCAGTGGCGCTAATAACAAGAGCTTCTGCTGCTGTAGTTTACTGAACCGCCACCAGTGGCGCTAATAACAAGAGCTTCTGCTGCTGTAGTTTACTGAACCGCCACCGGTGGCGCTAACAAGAGCTTCTGCTGCTGTAGTTTACTGAACCGCCACCGGTGGCGCTAATGAAGAGCTTCTGAATTCTACATACAGCCTCTTTAAACATCCGCATACAGTCTTTAGAATGTGCTGGAACTTTACAGAGCGCTTCAACTTCCTCTCGGCCAGACATTAATGCAACTCTAGATGGAAGGATATGTTGTGATGATGCGTAAGGTTGTGGAAACAATGACATGACAAATCCACACTGTAATCTGTGTGTGTGTGTGTGAGTGTGAGTGAGAGAGAGTGAGTGTGTGTGTGTGATCTGGACCTTTGAGGTAGACTGGAGCTGGAGTGTTTTCTAGTTTCTCCACATCTGTGAGAACGAGAGGCACTCGCGGATCATCGTACTGAATCAGCTCCCTTTGGAGAAACACACACACAGAATCATCAGAACCAGCACTGAACACACACTGACGGAGAGAGAGAAGTTCTCACCAGCTGACGTCACTGGGGCGAGTGAGGAGTTTACGGTACGCGCCAGCCAGAGAATAATCACGAACTTTGTGCCTCATGTTCTGGATGTCCAGATCGTCAGCGCTCAGCATATCTCCGTATCCTTGACCCACTGCAGCAGGGACACACACACAAATAAATATTTAAAAAATATTTTTTTTAAATTACAAAAGCACATAACGAAATTGCTTTAACTAAAATTACCATGGAAACTAAACATAAAACTAATTCAAAATCACAATATTAATACAACTAAATTAAATTAAAATAACTGCAGGTGTCTGCAGTCACGTCAAACGAAAAGAAAAAAAAAGTATTCCCTCTGATCTTCTGTTTCGTTAATACAGTTAGATTTGCTACATATTCCCGCTTTTTGGGTCTTTTTTGGGAAACGTTGCATTACATATCAAACAAACAGGCTTTGAATGAGAATAAACAAAAAAATAATCTTCCTCCCATTCAGGGTGAAACTGGTAGGTCTTGGCTCGTTTCCCCTCAGCCATGTTAACGTTTAGGAGCGTGTAACCGCTGTTCGCTAGCTTATAGCTACTGTTGACAACTGTCAAAATCCTCTCATGAATGTCATGCGTGTGGCTGCGGCGAGACCGTAGGTTAAAGGGATACTACACTTTTTTTGGAAATAGGCTTTTTACAACTCCCCCAAGAGTTAAACTGTTGAGTTTTACCGTTTTAGAATCTATTCAGCCGATCTCCGGTTCTGGCGGTACCACTTTTAGCATAGCTTAGCATACATCATTGAAGTGGACAAGACCATTAGCATTTCTCAAAAAAAAAAATGACCAAAGATTGGTCCAAAGATTTGTGATTTTCTAGGCTGATATGGCTAGGAACTATACTCTCATTCCTGGGTAATAATCAAGAAACTTCACTGCCGTACCATGAGTGCAGCAGGCGCAGTGATATGACACAGCGCCTGAAAATAGTCCCCAGCTCGGTAACTTCCCCCGCTCCCTGTGCAAGCAGGTTGTCACGTTGGTAATGTTGACGGAAGGTAGCCTATTTTCAGGCACTGCGTCATATCATTGCGTCATATCAGCCTAGAAAATCGCAACTTTACATTTTCCGTCGGTCTTAGTGCACGATGTAACTACAGAAGAGTCAAGTTTTAAATAGGAAAAATATCGAAACACTTTGGTCATTTTTTTTTTGAGAAATGCTAATGGTCTTGTCCACTTCAATGATGTATGCTAAGCTATGCTAAAAGTGGTACCGCCAGAACCGGAGATCGGCTGATATAGGCTGTATTCTACATTTAAAACAAAATACACTCACCTAAAGGATTATTAGGAACACCATACTAATACTGTGTTTGACCCCCTTTCGCCTTCAGAACTGCCTTAATTCTACATGGCATTGATTCAACAAGGTGCTGAAAGCATTCTTTAGAAATGTTGGCCCATATTGATAGGATAGCATCTTGCAGTTGATGGAGATTTGTGGGATGCACATCCAGGGCACGAAGCTCCCGTTCCACCACATCCCAAAGATGCACTATTGGGTTGAGATCTGGTAACTGTGGGGGACTTTTTAATACAGTGAACTCATTGTCATGTTCAAGAAACCAATTTGAAATGATTCAAGCTTTGTGATATGGTGCATTATCCTGCTGGAAGTAGCCATCAGAGGATGGGTACATGGTGGCCATGAAGGGATGGACATGGTCAGAAACAATGCTCGGGTAGGCCGTGGCATTTAAACGATGCCCAATTGGCACTAAAGGGCCTAAAGTGTGCCAAGAAAACATCCCCCACACCATTACACCACCACCACCAGCCTGCACAGTGGTAACAAGGCATGATGGATCCATGTTCTCATTCTGTTTACTCCAAATTTTGACTCTACCATCTGAATGTCTCAACAGAACTCGAGACTCATCAGACCAGGCAACATTTTTCCAGTCTTCAACTGTCCAATTTTGGTGAGCTCTTGCAAATTGTAGCCTCTTTTTCCTATTTGTAGTGGAGATGAGTGGTACCTGGTGGGGTCTTCTGCTGTTGTAGCCCATCCGCCTCAAGGTTGTGCGTGTTGTGGCTTCACAAATGCTTTGCTGCATACCTCGGTTGTAACGAGTGGTTATTTCAGTCAAAGTTGCTCTTCTATCAGCTTGAATCAGTCGGCCCATTCTCCTCTGACCTCTAGCATCAACAAGGCATTTTCGCCCACAGGACTGCCGCATACTGGATATGTTTCCCTTTTCACACCATTCTTTGTAAACCCTAGAAATGGTTGTGCGTGAAAATCCCAGTAACTGAGCATATTGTGAAATACCAGCCCGTCTGGCACCAACAACCATGCCACGCTCAAAATTGCTTAAATCACCTTTCTTTCCCATTCTGACATTCAATTTGGAGTTCAGGTGATTGTGTTGACCAGGACCACACCCCTAAATGCATTGAAGCAACTGCCATGTTATTGGTTGATAAGATAATTGCATTAATGAGAAATTGAACAGGTGTTCCTAAAAATCCTTTAGGTGAGTGTATAACACACACATAAAAAAAACTTTTTTTCTTTTTTTTCTACACTCCTCGCAGTCGACTTGGGATCAGTCCGCGGTCTACTCGACTGGTTGGGCACTCCTGATATAGAGACTGTGTCTGTTCCCTGAATTAGGACATACAAAAAACTCCTAAAAATTTAATTGATGTTCAACAAATAAAAAGCTGATATAATACGGATGAACAAATAATAAAGCTCGGGTTGCTGAATATTCGATCCCTTATTTCAAAAGCACTTCTTAATGATATGATTACAGATTATAACCTAGATGTGCTGTGTTTGACAGAAACCTGGCTAAAACCAGACGATTACATTACTTTAAATGAGTCAACCCCACAAGATTACTGTTATAAACATGAACCTCGTCTGAAAGGCAAAGGGGGAGGTGTTGCTGTAATTTATAGTAATATTTTCAGAATTACTGAGAAGTCTAGTTTTAAATATAATTCTTTTGAAATGTTGGTGCTTAATATAACACTATCTAGTGTAAATGATAGTGATGCACCGAAATGAAAATTCTGGGCCGAAACTGAAAATTTAGGATGCACTTGGCCGAAAACCGAAACTGAAGGCGAAAATGGCTTCTTTTAAAAACTTATACTAATATATATATATATATATATATATATATATATATATTAGTATAAGTTTTTAAAAGAAGCCATTTTCGGCTTCAGTACATATATATATATATATATATATATATATATATATATATATATATATATAGTACAAAACCTAAAATATTTTTAACAATTAATATAAATAATAATATCAAATAATATTATTCTTCAAGTTTTATGTCCCATCAAATAAAATTGTTTTTTAACAGTTGTGCAAAAAGATCCACAATTATCTGAATAACTGCACACAAAATCACAGAATGGCAGTGGGCCTCTATTCTGCTTCTGCATGTAAACAATTTTTTACTTACATTTTAAATTGCTGTGAAAACAATGCAAAACAACAGTGCAAAAACAGCACTAGAACTTAATCCAAACTCAAACTGTAAACAACATGTAAGCGTATTAGGGGTGGGGGAAAAAATCGATTCTTAGATGCATCGCGATGCGGACGTGGACGATTCTGAATCTGCACGCGCTACACGGTTAGGAGCACAAGCTCTTGCTCGCTCTCGCTCTTCCGGGAAATTTGAACTAATTTGCAGGCATCAGGGAGCCGCTATCAATATGCAGGAGACATCCCCATCTTTGATAGGCAGACGCGTGATAACAGCTTGAAACCTAAGCGCTTGGGAGGGGCGGGTGACCTTCATTTTCGGTTTACGTTTTTAGCTGTTTTTTTTATTTCGGCCCGAAACCGATAATGACATTTTCGGCGTAAATGATACCCCTAGTAAATGATAAATCACGTTTGAGATCTGTGCCTTGACATTTATAGGCAAAGTGAATTTTGCATCCGAATGTAGTACTGTACCATCCGATAAATATTCATTTCCATAATAACGGTAGTAAAGGAGAGTTTCCCAGAATGCCTTACCGCTGTGAGTAGGGTAGATCACGTCGAACCCGGGCAGTGGCATCACAACATCATGAATGGAGTGTTTCTCTGCCTCGTCAGCTGACAGAACATGAGCAGAGCCTAGAACACAGAGAAGAGCTCAGATACTCTTACACACCTCCTCTTCCGTCGCTCACTCTCACACACCTCCCCTCTTCCGTCGCTCACTCTCACACACCTCCTATTCCGTCGCTCACTCTCACACCTCCTCTTCCGTCGCTCACTCACACACACCTCCCCTCTTCCGTCGCTCACTCTCACACACCTCCTCTTCCGTCGCTCACTCTCACACCTCCTCTTCCGTCGCTCACTCACACACACCTCCTATTCCGTCGCTCACTCTCAATCTCCTCACTCACACACCTCCTCTTCCGTCGCTCACTCTCACACACCTCCTCTTCCGTCGCTCACTCTCACTCTCCTCAATCACACACCTCCTCTTCCGTCGCTCACTCACACACACACCTCCTCTTCCGTCGCTCTCACACACACCTCCTCTTCCGTCGCTCACTCTCTCACACACCTCCTCTTCCATCGCTCACACACACCTCCTCTTCCGTCGCTCACTCTCACACTCCTCTTCCGTCGCTCACTCTCACACACACCTCCTCTTCCGTCGCTCACACACACCTCTTCCATCGCTCACTCTCACACACACCTCCTCTTCCATCGCTCACACACACCTCCTCTTCCGTCGCTCACTCTCACACCTCCTCTTCCGTCGCTCACTCTCTCTCACACCTCCTCTTCCGTCGCTCACTCTCTCACACACCTCCTCTTCCGTCGCTCTCATACACACCTCTGTGATGAGTGTGAAATCAGATGAGAACAAATCTGATTTGCTCGCGGTGCAGTCTGAATTAGAAGCTGTAGAAAAGCAGATCCGTGACCTTCTAGAGAGACAAGCTGAGCTGAGAGACCGGCGTTTAGCTCTTGAAACATCACGCGCTGATGCACACGGATCAGTGATTAACGTTAGTAACCCGCTGACGCCGACCTCGTCTACTCCGTGCGTTTCTCAGCATTGGTCCCGAGCGTCCAGGTCACGATCAGCCATGGTTTCATTCACTCCGGCTCCAACACACCACCACGAAGCCTGGGTGGTTCCGCGGAAGCCGCGAGCCAGGACAAGAATCTTTTCGCCCCTCCCGGTGTTCGAGATCTCCACTCAGAACCGCTTCTCCCCTCTTCGTGAAATGGAACGCGATGCTGTGATCATCGGCGATTCCACCGTCCGACACGTCCACGCTACGTTAGGTAAAAGTAAGGTGCACAGTCACTGCTTTCCTGGTGCTCGTGTTCTCGATATCACTGCGCGGGTAACTGAGATCTTGAACGCCGACGAGCGCGTCGGAGCTGTTGTGCTGCACGTGGGATCTAACGACACTAGGCTGCGACAGACGGAGGTTCTGAAGAAAGACTTCAGGAGCCTTATCGATACAGTACGCAGCACATCGCCTGAAACATCGATTATTGTGTCTGGACCGCTTCCTACGTACCGGCGAGGGCATGAAAAGTTCAGTAGATTATTCGCGCTAAATGAATGGTTACTGTCATGGTGCAATGAGCAGAAACTGCGCTTTGTAAATAATTGGAATCTGTTTTGGGAGCGACCAAGGCTCTTCCGCGCTGATGGCTTACACCCAAGTAGAATCGGGGCAGATCTTCTGTCGGATAACATCTCCAAGATGTTAAATACCGTTTGACTAGTATCCAAAAATCCAAATCACAGTCTCTATTGCACCAATTTAATTTATATTAATACTAGTGTAGAACATTGCATAGAAACTGTGTCTATTCCTCGTTTACTAAGATCAAATAATAAATCTACTGCTGGATCTAGAAAAAATCGAATTGTTATTAAAACAAATAATCTCGCTATTAGTGAACAAAAAAAATTTCTAAAGCTAGGTCTTCTAAACATTAGATCGCTCACACCGAAGGCGGTTATTGTAAATGAAATGGTCACAGATAATAATTTCGATGTTCTGTGCCTTACTGAAACCTGGCTTAAACCAAATGATTATTTCGGTCTAAATGAGTCTACTCCGCCAGGATACTGTTATAAGCATGAGCCCCGTCTGATCGGTCGTGGCGGCGGTGTTGCAACAATCTACAGAGATATCCTTAATGTTACTCAGAAAACTCGTCATAGGTTTAATTTGTTTGAAGTACTTGTGCTAAATGTTACGCTCTTAGATGTAAGAAAAAAATATCTATTATCTCTAGCATTGGCTACCGTATATAGACCTCCAGGGCCTTACGCCAATTTCCTAAAAGAGTTTGCTGACTTTCTATCAGATCTTTTGGTCAACGTCGATAAAGCATTAATTGTTGGAGATTTTAACATACACGTAGATAATTTAAATGATGCGTTAGGGGCTGCGTTTACAGATTTATTAAACTCCTTCGGGGTCAAGCAAAACGTCACCGGACCAACTCATCGTCTTAATCATACACTCGATTTAATTATATCATATGGAACCGATCCAACCGATATAGATATCATTCCACAAAGTGATGATGTCACTGACCATTACATGGTAACTTGCATATTAAGTACTGCTGTAATATGTCATGCTGCGCCACGTTATCGACCAGGTAGAACAATTCTTCCATCCACCATAGATCATTTCTCAAATAGCTTATCTGATCTGTCTCAGCTGCTGCCTGAACCCAAACAAACAGATGAACTAGATGAACTAACTAGCACTATGAGCGCCATTCTCTCTAGAACATTGGATATTGTTGCACCCATTAAATTAAAAAAGGTCAGAGAAAAAAGTATAGCACCATGGTACAATAATACTACGTATGTTTTAAAGAGAGAAACCCGTAATTTAGAGCGTAAATGGAAAAAACTAATTTAGAGGTCTTTAGAATCGCGTGGAAAGACAGTATGTCACATTATAAAAAGGCCCTTAAAACGGCCAGGGCTGAGCACCTCAGCAAATTAATAGAAAACAACCGAAATAATCCAAGGTTTTTATTTAATACCGTGGCTAGACTAACAAATAAACAGACGTCGTCTGAACAAAATACCTCGTTACAGTTTAGTAGTAATGATTTCATGAACTTCTTCACCGAGAAAATTGAAAGCATCAGAATCAAAATCGTAAACGTTACTCGCGCCTTATAATTCAGCCGCAATTATCACCCCGCAAGAACAATTACAATGCTTTACAACCATAGAACAAAAAGAGTTAAATAAACTTATCACTTCATCTAAAACAACAACGTGTTTATTAGATCCTATACCAACTGAACTACTGAAAGAAGTGTTACCTATAGTGGAAGAGCCTCTTCTCAATATTATTAACTCATCTTTATCTTTAGGTCATGTTCCAAGAACGTTCAAGCTGGCTGTTATAAAACCTCTTATTAAGAAACCACATTTAGATCCAAATAACCTAGCAAATTACAGACCCATTTCGAATCTTCCATTTATGTCAAAAATATTAGAAAAAGTTGTGTCCAGTCAACTCGGCTCTTTCTTGCAAGAAAACGACATCTATGAAAAGTTTCAGTCTGGATTCAGGCCACATCATAGCACTGAAACTGCGCTTGTTAGAATCACAAATGATTTACTTTTAGCTTCGGACCAAGGCTGTATCTCAGTACTAGTTTTACTTGATCTTAGTGCTGCGTTCGACACTATAGATCACACAATACTCTTAGATCGACTACAAAATTACACTGGTGTTCAAGGACAAGCATTAAGCTGGTTCAGGTCATACTTATCTGACCGCTACCATTTCGTCTATTTAAATGGAGAAAAATCGATCATAACTTCGGCAAACTATGGAGTGCCGCAGGGATCTGTGTTAGGCCCTTTATTATTCTCAATATATATGCTGCCACTTGGTAATATTCTAAGAAAACATGGAATTAGTTTCCATTGTTATGCTGATGACACTCAAATATATATTTCATCACGGCCAGATGAATACGCTAAATTATCAAAATTGACAGATTGTGTTAAAGATATAAAAGATTGGATGACGCGTAATTTTCTTTTATTAAATCCAGACAAGACAGAGGTAATACTTATCGGTTGTAAAAACAGTCCACAAAACCTTTCACAGCACGACTTTAACATAGTAGGATGCCCTGTTACTTTATCCGCTACAGTAAAAGACCTGGGTGTTACATTAGACTGCAACCTGTCTTTTGAAAAGCATATTTCATATGTTACAAAAACCGCCTTTTTCCACCTTAGAAACATTGCTAAGCTACGTAATATGCTATCAGTCTCTGATGCAGAAAAGTTAGTTCATGCATTCATGACCTCGAGACTAGATTACTGTAATGCTTTATTAGCTGGTTGTCCTGCATCTTCAATAAACAAGCTACAGTTAGTCCAAAATGCAGCCGCTAGAGTTCTTACTAGATCAAGAAAATATGATCATATAACACCGATTTTATCATCACTTCATTGGTTACCTATAAAGTTCCGTATTAATTACAAGGTATTGCTTTTGACTTATAAAGCTCTAAATGGTTTAGCTCCAGTTTATTTAACGGATCTTCTATCGCCCTACAATCCATCGCGCTCTTTAAGATCACTAAATTCGAGGCTTCTGGTCATTCCTAGGATATCCAGATCCACCAAAGGAGGCAGAGCATTTTCACATTTAGCTCCGAAGCTCTGGAATAGCCTTCCTGATATTGTTCATTGCTCAGACTCGCTCTCACAGTTTAAAACTAGACTGAAGACGCATCTATTTAGCCAGGAATTCATATAAATTTTTTATCTTACAGTTACTGTAAATTCGGCCTCTAGTTCATAAACGCCAGAGGAGAACTGGCCCCCGACTGAGCCTGGGTTCTCCCAAGGTTTTTTTTTCCCCATTGGGTCATCTGATGGTGTGTTAGGACACCTTTAGGTCACTGGATGGAGTTTTTCGGTTCCTTGCCACTGTTGCCTTTGGCTTGCTCAGTTGGGATATTCAAATTAATTAACCAATCATACCATTGATCAGCTCTACCAAACTTGGATGTCTTCTTTTTCCAGTAATAAACAAACATTGTTAAGTTGTTTTGATTGATACTGTGAAGCAGTTTTGATACAATCTGTATTGTGAAAAGCGCTATATAAATATATTTGACTTGACTTGACCTCTTCCGTCGCTCACTCTCACACTCCTCTTCCGTCGCTCACTCACACACCTCCTTCCGTCGCTCACTCACACACCTCTTCCATCGCTCACTCTCGCGCTCACTCTCACTCTCACACACCTCCTCTTCCGTTGCTCACTCACACACCTCCTTCCGTCGCTCACTCACACACCTCTTCCATCGCTCACTCTCGCGCTCACTCTCACTCTCACACACCTCCTCTTCCGTTGCTCACTCTCTCACACCTCCTCTTCCGTCACTCTCACACACACCTCCTCTTCCGTCGCTCACTCACACACCTCTTCCATCGCTCACTCGCGCTCACTCTCACACACCTCCTCACTCTCTCACACACACACACCTCGGCTGAGGATCAGTCCTCTCTCACTCACTCCTCACACACACACACCTCATCTTCCGTTGCTCACTCTCACGCTCACTCTCCTCATTCACACACCTCCTCACTCTCACACACACCTCCGCTGAGGATCAGTCCTCTCTCACTCACTCCTCACACACACCTCCGCTGAGGATCAGTCCTCTCTCACTCACTCCTCACACACACACCTCCGCTGAGGATCAGTCCTCTCTCACTCACTCCTCACACACACCTCCTCTGAGGATCAGATCTCCCTCCACAGCTCTCAGCCCATAGGCCTCCACACGTCTGCTGACCATAGAGTTCCACACGTAACTCTGGTAACTGTGGATGTACATCAGTCTGTTGTTGCGAGGGATCTGAGCAGAAAAAGCACAGTTATAAACTACTGAACTCCAGCAGCAGCAGGACCTTCATGGTGTGGTAGAGTGAAGTCAGTTTCCAGTTGTGTAGTATGAGGTCAGTTGTGTAGTATGAGGTCAGTTGTGTAGTGTGAGTATGAGCTCAGTAGTTGTGTAGTGTGAGGTCCGTTGTGTAGTGTGAGGTCAGTTGTGTAGTGTGAGGTCAGTTGTGTAGTGTGAGTATGAGGTCAGTTGTGTAGTGTGAGTATGAGGTCAGTTGTGTAGTGTGAGTATGAGGTCAGTTGTGTAGTGTGAGGTCAGTTGTGTAGTATGAGGTCAGTTGTGTAGTATGAGGTCAGTTGTGTAGTATGAGTATGAGGTCAGTTGTGTAGTGTGAGTATGAGGTCAGTTGTGTAGTGTGAGGTCAGTTGTGTAGTGTGAGTATGAGGTCAGTTGTGTAGTGTGAGGTCAGTTGTGTAGTGTGAGGTCAGTTGTGAAGTGTGAGTATGAGGTCAGTTGTGTAGTATGAGGTCAGTTGTGTAGTGTGAGTATGAGGTCAGTTGTGTAGTGTGAGTATGAGGTCAGTTGTGTAGTGTGAGTGTGAGGTCAGTTGTGTAGTGTGAGTATGAGGTCAGTTGTGTAGTGTGAGGTCAGTTGTGAAGTGTGAGTATGAGGTCAGTTGTGTAGTGTGAGGTCAGTTGTGTAGTGTGAGGTCAGTTGTGAAGTGTGAGTATGAGGTCAGTTGTGTAGTGTGAGTATGAGGTCAGTTGTGTAGTGTGAGTATGAGGTCAGTTGTGTAGTGTTAGTATGAGGTCAGTTGTGTAGTGTGAGTATGAGGTCAGTTGTGTAGTATGAGGTCAGTTGTGTAGTGTGAGTATGAGGTCAGTTGTGTAGTGTGAGTATGAGGTCAGTTGTGTAGTGTGAGGTCAGTTGTGTAGTGTGAGGTCAGTTGTGAAGTGTGAGTATGAGGTCAGTTGTGTAGTGTGAGTATGAGTTCAGTTGTGTAGTGTGAGTATGAGGTCAGTTGTGTAGTGTGAGGTCAGTTGTGTAGTGTGAGTATGAGGTCAGTTGTGTAGTGTGAGGTCAGTTGTGTAGTGTGAGTATGAGGTCAGTTGTGTAGTGTGAGGTCAGTTGTGTAGTGTGAGGTCAGTTGTGTAGTGTGAGTATGAGGTCAGTTGTGTAGTGTGAGTATGAGGTCAGTTGTGTAGTGTGAGGTCAGTTGTGTAGTATGAGGTCAGTTGTGTAGTGTGAGGTCAGTTGTGTAGTGTGAGGTCAGTTGTGTAGTGTGAGGTCAGTTGTGTAGTGTGAGTATGAGGTCAGTTGTGTAGTGTGAGGTCAGTTGTGTAGTGTGAGTATGAGGTCAGTTGTGTAGTGTGAGTATGAGCTCAGTAGTTGTGTAGTGTGAGGTCCGTTGTGTAGTGTGAGGTCAGTTGTGTAGTGTGAGTATGAGGTCAGTTGTGTAGTGTGAGTATGAGGTCAGTTGTGTAGTGTGAGTATGAGGTCAGTTGTGTAGTGTGAGTATGAGGTCAGTTGTGTAGTGTGAGGTCAGTTGTGTAGTATGAGGTCAGTTGTGTAGTGTGAGGTCAGTTGTGTAGTGTGAGTATGAGGTCAGTTGTGTAGTGTGAGTATGAGGTCAGTTGTGTAGTGTGAGGTCAGTTGTGTAGTGTGAGTATGAGGTCAGTTGTGTAGTGTGAGGTCAGTTGTGTAGTGTGAGGTCAGTTGTGAAGTGTGAGTATGAGGTCAGTTGTGTAGTGTGAGGTCAGTTGTGTAGTGTGAGGTCAGTTGTGAAGTGTGAGTATGAGGTCAGTTGTGTAGTGTGAGTATGAGGTCAGTTGTGTAGTGTGAGTATGAGGTCAGTTGTGTAGTGTGAGTATGAGGTCATTTGTGTAGTATGAGGTCAGTTGTGTAGTGTGAGTATGAGGTCAGTTGTGTAGTGTGAGGTCAGTTGTGTAGTGTGAGGTCAGTTGTGAAGTGTGAGTATGAGGTCAGTTGTGTAGTGTGAGTATGAGTTCAGTTGTGTAGTGTGAGTATGAGGTCAGTTGTGTAGTGTGAGGTCAGTTGTGTAGTGTGAGTATGAGGTCAGTTGTGTAGTGTGAGTATGAGGTCAGTTGTGTAGTGTGAGGTCAGTTGTGTAGTGTGAGTATGAGGTCAGTTGTGTAGTGTGAGTATGAGGTCAGTTGTGTAGTGTGAGGTCAGTTGTGTAGTGTGAGGTCAGTTGTGTAGTGTGAGTATGAGGTCAGTTGTGTAGTGTGAGGTCAGTTGTGTAGTGTGAGTATGAGGTCAGTTGTTTAGTGTGAGTATGAGGTCAGTTGTGTAGTGTGAGGTCAGTTGTGTAGTGTGAGTATGAGGTCAGTTGTGTAGTGTGAGTATGAGGTCAGTTGTGTAGTGTGAGGTCAGTTGTGTAGTATGAGGTCAGTTGTGTAGTGTGAGGTCAGTTGTGTAGTGTGAGGTCAGTTGTGTAGTGTGAGGTCAGTTGTGTAGTGTGAGGTCAGTTGTGTAGTGTGAGGTCAGTTGTGTAGTGTGAGTATGAGGTCAGTTGTGTAGTGTGAGTATGAGGTCAGTTGTGTAGTGTGAGTATGAGGTCAGTTGTGTAGTGTGAGGTCAGTTGTGTAGTGTGAGGTCAGTTGTGTAGTGTGAGGTCAGTTGTGTAGTGTGAGTATGAGGTCAGTTGTGTAGTGTGAGTATGAGGTCAGTTGTGTAGTGTGAGGTCAGTTGTGTAGTGTGAGGTCAATTGTGTAGTGTGAGTATGAGGTCAGTTGTGTAGTGTGAGGTCAGTTGTGTAGTATGAGGCCAGTTGTGTAGTATGAGGTCAGTTGTGTAGTGTGAGTATGAGGTCAGTTGTGTAGTATGAGGTCAGTTGTGTAGTGTGAGTATGAGGTCAGTTGTGTAGTGTGAGTATGAGGTCAGTTGTGTAGTGTGAGTATGAGGTCAGTTGTGTAGAGTGAGTATGAGGTCAGTTGTGTAGTGTGAGTACGAGGTCAGTTGTGTAGTATGAGGTCAGTTGTGTAGTGTGAGGTCAGTTGTGTAGTGTGAGTATGAGGTCAGTTGTGTAGTGTGAGGTCAGTTGTGTAGTGTGAGTATGAGGTCAGTTGTGTAGTGTGAGTATGAGGTCAGTTGTGTAGTGTGAGTATGAGGTCAGTTGTGTAGTGTGAGGTCAGTTGTGTAGTATGAGGCCAGTTGTGTAGTATGAGGTCAGTTGTGTAGTGTGAGAATGAGGTCAGTTGTGTAGTATGAGGTCAGTTGTGTAGTGTGAGTATGAGGTCAGTTGTGTAGTGTGAGTATGAGGTCAGTTGTGTAGTGTGAGTACGAGGTCAGTTGTGTAGTGTGAGTACGAGGTCAGTTGTGTAGTGTGAGGTCAGTTGTGTAGTGTGAGTATGAGGTCAGTTGTGTAGTGTGAGTATGAGGTCAGTTGTGTAGTGTGAGTATGAGGTCAGTTGTGTAGTATGAGGTCAGTTGTGTAGTGTGAGGTCAGTTGTGTAGTGTGAGGTCAGTTGTGTAGTGTGAAGTCAGTTGTGTAGTGTGAGTATGAGGTCAGTTGTGTAGTGTGAGGTCAGTTGTGTAGTATGAGGTCAGTTGTGTAGTGTGAGTATGAGGTCAGTTGTGTAGTGTGAGTATGAGGTCAGTTGTGTAGTGTGAGTATGAGGTCAGTTGTGTAGTGTGAGGTCAGTTGTGTAGTATGAGGCCAGTTGTGTAGTATGAGGTCAGTTGTGTAGTGTGAGTATGAGGTCAGTTGTGTAGTATGAGGTCAGTTGTGTAGTGTGAGTATGAGGTCAGTTGTGTAGTGTGAGTATGAGGTCAGTTGTGTAGAGTGAGTATGAGGTCAGTTGTGTAGTGTGAGTACGAGGTCAGTTGTGTAGTGTGAGTACGAGGTCAGTTGTGTAGTATGAGGTCAGTTGTGTAGTGTGAGGTCAGTTGTGTAGTGTGAGTATGAGGTCAGTTGTGTAGTGTGAGTATGAGGTCAGTTGTGTAGTGTGAGGTCAGTTGTGTAGTATGAGGTCAGTTGTGTAGTGTGAGGTCAGTTGTGTAGTGTGAGGTCAGTTGTGTAGTGTGAGGTCAGTTGTGTAGTGTGAGTATGAGGTCAGTTGTGTAGTGTGAGGTCAGTTGTGTAGTGTGAGGTCAGTTGTGTAGTGTGAGGTCAGTTGTGTAGTGTGAGGTCAGTTGTGTAGTGTGAGGTCAGTTGTGTAGTGTGAGTATGAGGTCAGTTGTGTAGTGTGAGTATGAGGTCAGTTGTGTAGTGCGAGTATGAGGTCAGTTGTGTAGTGTGAGGTCAGTTGTGTAGTATGAGGTCAGTTGTGTAGTATGAGGTCAGTTGTGTAGTGTGAGGTCAGTTGTGTAGTGTGAGGTCAGTTGTGTAGTGTGAGTATGAGGTCAGTTGTGTAGTGTGAGGTCAGTTGTGTAGTATGAGGTCAGTTGTGTAGTGTGAGGTCAGTTGTGTAGTATGAGGTCAGTTGTGTAGTGTGAGGTCAGTTGTGTAGTGTGAGGTCAGTTGTGTAGTGTGAGTATGAGGTCAGTTGTGTAGTGCGAGTATGAGGTCAGTTGTGTAGTGTGAGGTCAGTTGTGTAGTATGAGGTCAGTTGTGTAGTGTGAGGTCAGTTGTGTAGTGTGAGTATGAGGTCAGTTGTGTAGTGTGAGTATGAGGTCAGTTGTGTAGTGTGAGTATGAGGTCAGTTGTGTAGTGTGAGTATGAGGTCAGTTGTGTAGTGTGAGTATGAGGTCAGTTGTGTAGTGTGAGGTCAGTTGTGTAGTATGAGGTCAGTTGTGTAGTATGAGGTCAGTTGTGTAGTGTGAGTATGAGGTCAGTTGTGTAGTGTGAGTATGAGGTCAGTTGTGTAGTGTGAGGTCAGTTGTGTAGTGTGAGGTCAGTTGTGTAGTGTGAGGTCAGTTGTGTAGTGTGAGGTCAGTTGTGTAGTGTGAGTATGAGGTCAGTTGTGTAGTGTGAGTATGAGGTCAGTTGTGTAGTGTGAGTATGAGGTCAGTTGTGTAGTGTGAGGTCAGTTGTGTAGTGTGAGTATGAGGTCAGTTGTGTAGTGTGAGTATGAGGTCAGTTGTGTAGTGTGAGTATGAGGTCAGTTGTGTAGTGTGAGGTCAGTTGTGTAGTGTGAGGTCAGTTGTGTAGTATGAGGCCAGTTGTGTAGTATGAGGTCAGTTGTGTAGTGTGAGTATGAGGTCAGTTGTGTAGTATGAGGTCAGTTGTGTAGTGTGAGTATGAGGTCAGTTGTGTAGTATGAGGTCAGTTGTGTAGAGTGAGTATGAGGTCAGTTGTGTAGTACGAGGTCAGTTGTGTAGTGTGAGGTCAGTTGTGTAGTGTGAGGTCAGTTGTGTAGTGTGAGTATGAGGTCAGTTGTGTAGAGTGAGTATGAGGTCAGTTGTGTAGTGTGAGTACGAGGTCAGTTGTGTAGTACGAGGTCAGTTGTGTAGTGTGAGGTCAGTTGTGTAGTGTGAGTATGAGGTCAGTTGTGTAGTGTGAGTATGAGGTCAGTTGTGTAGTGTGAGTATGAGGTCAGTTGTGTAGTGTGAGGTCAGTTGTGTAGTATGAGGTCAGTTGTGTAGTGTGAGGTCAGTTGTGTAGTGTGAGGTCAGTTGTGTAGTATGAGGTCAGTTGTGTAGTGTGAGGTCAGTTGTGTAGTGTGAGGTCAGTTGTGTAGTGTGAGGTCAGTTGTGTAGTGTGAGTATGAGGTCAGTTGTGTAGTGTGAGGTCAGTTGTGTAGTATGAGGTCAGTTGTGTAGTGTGAGGTCAGTTGTGTAGTGTGAGGTCAGTTGTGTAGTGTGAGGTCAGTTGTGTAGTGTGAGTATGAGGTCAGTTGTGTAGTGTGAGTATGAGGTCAGTTGTGTAGTGTGAGGTCAGTTGTGTAGTATGAGGCCAGTTGTGTAGTATGAGGTCAGTTGTGTAGTGTGAGTATGAGGTCAGTTGTGTAGTATGAGGTCAGTTGTGTAGTGTGAGTATGAGGTCAGTTGTGTAGTGTGAGTATGAGGTCAGTTGTGTAGTGTGAGTATGAGGTCAGTTGTGTAGAGTGAGTATGAGGTCAGTTGTGTAGTGTGAGTATGAGGTCAGTTGTGTAGTATGAGGTCAGTTGTGTAGTGTGAGGTCAGTTGTGTAGTGTGAGTATGAGGTCAGTTGTGTAGTGTGAGTATGAGGTCAGTTGTGTAGTGTGAGTATGAGGTCAGTTGTGTAGTGTGAGGTCAGTTGTGTAGTATGAGGTCAGTTGTGTAGTATGAGGTCAGTTGTGTAGTGTGAGGTCAGTTGTGTAGTGTGAGGTCAGTTGTGTAGTGTGAGGTCAGTTGTCTAGTGTGAGTATGAGGTCAGTTGTGTAGTGTGAGGTCAGTTGTGTAGTGTGAGTATGAGGTCAGTTGTGTAGTGTGAGGTCAGTTGTGTAGTGTGAGGTCAGTTGTGTAGTGTGAGTATGAGGTCAGTTGTGTAGTGTGAGTATGAGGTCAGTTGTTGTGTAGTGTGAGTATGAGGTCAGTTGTGTAGTGTGAGTATGAGGTCAGTTGTGTAGTGTGAGTATGAGGTCAGTTGTGTAGTGTGAGCTCAGTTGTGTAGTGTGAGGTCAGTTGTGTAGTGTGAGTGTGTTCTCTCACTAGTCCGAATGCCGTGACGATGTTGTTCTTGCCGTATTTGACGAGGCCTCGCAGGAACTGGCCCTCGACGCAGCGCTTGACCGGCAGCTTCTTCAGGGCCGCCTCGGGGTCGTGTGTGAGAGCCCACTCCTGCCGGCACTTCACCAGATAACCCTTCTCCGCTGCAGAGAGAGAGAGAGAGAGAGAGAGAGAGAGAGAGAGTGTGTGTGAGTGAGTGAGTGTGTGTGTGTGTGTGAGTGATTGTGTGTGTGTGTGTGTGTGTATGTGAGACTCTGACCTCCAGGACGAGGCTTAAGGATCAGATCCATCACTTCCTTCCAGTTGTTCTGCAGTATAGCCCTATAAACCAGAGCCAACAGTGAGATTCAGTGTGTGTGAGAGTGAGTGAGTGAGTGAGTGAGTGAGTGAGTGAGTGAGTGAGTGAGTGAGTGAGTGAGTGAGTGAGTGAGTGAGTGAGTGAGTGAGAGAGTGAGAGAGAGAGTGTGTGTGTTCACCTGCCGACCCGGTGTGTGGGAACAGCTGTGGTCCCGAAGCGCTGCATGCCGTAGTAATTAATGAAGCCGGTTTCTCTGAGTGATGTCATCGCCTGCTCGACCTGCTCCAGAGAGCCGGAGATATTCCTGTGGAGGAGAGAGAGTTCACACACTCGCACTTCACACACACACACACTCGCACTTCTCACACACGCACGCACTTCACACACACACACCTCACTTTTATTTATTTATTTCGGCATGTCATCTAATTTGTCCTGCCACTCATGCTTAAGACAGAAATCAGAAAACGTGAAAAGTGAAACCCAGTAACTGTGTTCTGGTGAGTCTTTCTCTGAGAGCATGTCAAAAAATAAACCGATCAGATTTCGCTCCTTCTGACGTATGAAGAGGATCTTATTATAATATTACAGCCCCTTAATCTGCACGTTTATAATATTACAGCCCCTTAATCTGCACGTTTATAATATTACCGGCCCTTAATCTGCACGTTTATAATATTACCGGCCCTTAATCTGCACGTTTATAATATTACAGCCCCTTAATCTGCACGTTTATAATATTACCGGCCCTTAATCTGCACGTTTATAATATTACCGGCTCTTAATCTGCACGTTTATAATATTACCGGCTCTTAATCTGCACGTTTATAATATTACCGGCTCTTAATCTGCACGTTTATAATATTACCGGCCCTTAATCTGCTTGTTTATAATATTACCGGCCCTTAATCTGCACGTTTATAATATTACAGCCCCTTAATCTGCAGGTTTATAATATCACCGGCCCTTAATCTGCACGTTTATAATATTACCGGCCCTTAATCTGCTTGTTTATAATATTACCGGCCCTTAAACTGCACGTTTATAATATTACCGGCTCTTAATCTGCACGTTTATAATATTACCGGCTCTTAATCTGCACGTTTATAATATTACCGGCCCTTAATCTGCACGTTTATAATATTACCGGCCCTTAATCTGCACGTTTATAATATTACCGGCCCTTAATCTGCTTGTTTATAATATTACCGGCCCTTAATCTGCACGTTTATAATATTACCGGCCCTTAATCTGCTTGTTTATAATATTACCGGCCCTTAATCTGCACGTTTATAATATTACCGGCCCTTAATCTGCTTGTTTATAATATTACCGGCCCTTAATCTGCACGTTTATAATATTACCGGCCCTTAATCTGCTTGTTTATAATATTACCGGCCCTTAATCTGCACGTTTAT
This sequence comes from Tiaroga cobitis, assembly GCA_030578255.1. Taxonomy (NCBI): domain Eukaryota; kingdom Metazoa; phylum Chordata; class Actinopteri; order Cypriniformes; family Leuciscidae; genus Tiaroga; species Tiaroga cobitis. Next base: position 92,884 of record CM060615.1, read on the forward strand.
AATCTTACCGGCCCTTAATCTGCACGTTTATAATATTACCGGCCCTTAATCTGCACGTTTATAATATTACCGGCCCTTAATCTGCACGTTTATAATATTACCGGCCCTTAATCTGCACGTTTATAATATTACCGGCCCTTAATCTGCACGTTTATAATATTACCGGCCCTTAATCTGCACGTTTATAATATTACCGGCCCTTAATCTGCACGTTTATAATATTACCGGCCCTTAATCTGCACGTTTATAATATTACCGGCCCTTAATCTGCACGTTTATAATATTACCGGCCCTTAATCTGCTTGTTTATAATATTACCGGCCCTTAATCTGCACGTTTATAATATTACCGGCTCTTAATCTGCACGTTTATAATATTACCGGCTCTTAATCTGCACGTTTATAATATTACCGAATGAAATTACCGAATATTACAAAAATGAAAATCAAGTCATTAATTACTCACCCCCATGCTGTACCAACCCCGTAAGACCTTCGTTCGTCTTCGGAACACAAATGAAGATATTTATTAGGGATGCCCCGATCCGATCACGCAATCGGAAATCAGGCCCGATCACGTGGTTTCAGACTCGATCGGAATCGGACGTTACCTCCCGATCAGGAGTCGGATAGGCCTATATGTAAATTAGGGGTGTAACGGTACATGTATTCGTAATTATTGAACCGTTTCGGTACGCATACAAACCGAACGATTCCTAGGACCATTTTTCCTGCAGATAAAATCCGCGCTGGTGCGATCACCACAACGTTGCGCAACATCAAATGGCAAACGTAATGAAAGCGGAACGAAACTGCGCTACTCATTATATTGTGCTTAACGGACCGTTTATCAGTTCGGACCGGCAACATCTGTGTAGCGCGAGATCAAGCGACACTGTGCTAAGAGATCCAGTGAAGAAAACATTTGAATTCGCCACTGAAGTAATAACACTGCGAGATCTAGTGAGAAGCATTCAAATTTCTCCGTTATTAACCGTAGATCCCTATTAGATCAAACAGCGCTGACGTGGAAACCAGGAGAAACATTGTGCCGTGAATGAACATGGATTTAATGTTGCACTTCAAAACTCAAATATTATATAAATATATATTTAAATGTTATTTTTAATGTGATTACAAAAACATTATTTGTTCATCCTTCAAAGATTACCCCCATTTATAAACCTGAAAGTTTCAAGATGTAGAAAAACTCAAACTTATTTAAAAATAGTTTTTCTTTTAATAAATAGGAAATTTCTCTGGCATTTCTTTCTTTTTGCTGTATTGTATCGAACCGCACCGCAAATTTTGTGAACTGTTACACCCCTAATGTGTGTATATATATATACTCATTTTTTATACACTTTTAAAACATTTTTATTTTTTGCCTGCCGGGTATTTTAAGTTGAGGTGCTATTTGTTTTTATATTAGACTTTTTCTATATTTACTGTTGCACTAAAGTCCAAAAGTGAAGATTTTATGTTATTTATTACTTGATTGTACAAGCTACCTCACAGAAGTGCTCTGTTTGTTAACAGAGTTGTTGAATGTTAAAATAAGGTGAATTAAACAAAAAATAAGGAACATACTGGATCTGTTTTTTCTCTCTTCTTTATTCTTTTTTTATGTATTATATAAGTATCGGATCGGGACTCGGTATCGGTAGATACTCAAAATCAAATGACTCGGACTCGAGGGCAAAAAAACCTGATCCGGGACATCCCTAATATTTATGATTAAATCTGAGAGGTTCATGACTCCTCCATAGGCTCCCTAAGGGAATGACACCGGACGGCCCAGAAAGTCATTAAAGAAAATGTTTAAATATTCCATGTCGCAACAGTGGCTCAACTATAAGTTTATCAAGCGACGAGAATACTTTTTGTGCGGAAAAACAAACAAAAATAACGACTTTATTCGACTATTCCTTTTCTTCCTTGTAGGCCTGAAACGAGACTGAAACTCTCGTTTCTCGGTAATATTACCGGCTCTTAATCTGCACGTTTATAATATTAGCGGCTCTTAATCTGCACGTTTACACACACCAGCGACATTCGGTTCCGCGAGCGCCGACAGAGACCAGTTCTAACGCACTGGAGAAGATCCAGCGACGCCTGAAACTGTTCTGTGGTTGAGCACAGACGACACTGAACACTATTGACCAGAACATGTCACCGCTGTCTTATAAACACCTCAGGAACTGTGGACACTTGTGGAAGAGTTCAACATGATGAGGAGATGATCAGTGTAACTTCACAACAACTACAGAAATGTCTCCGCTAACATTCAGAAACTCTTCCTGAGTCTCTCCGTAAGGCTGCACTCGCTATTGGTTATTCTGGGATTCTGGATGAGTGAGATTGGTCAGTTTTGTTATTGCTGGAGTTTCTGAAGCTTGTGTAAAGACTCCGCCCTCTTCTGAACGGAGGCGGAGCTGCAGCTCATTTGCATTTAAAGGGACACACACAAAGGGTAAATCTGACAAGCTATAATTAATGCTCTGGTATTTTGAGCTGAAATTTCACACACACATTCTGGGGACACCATAGATTTATATTACATCTTGTGAAAGGGGCATAATGTGTCACCTTTAAATGAAAAAAAGCAAGTCATGTCAGGCTGATTAAAAGAGCCAAGCTTGACGTATCGTCACTTATGCCAATGAAATAAGGTAATGATAGCACTACTGTACAGCAAATTTTGCTGAATGGTGAGAAGTTCGCATCCCTACATAAGTAGCGCTGACTGTCACCTGAGCACCACCGTGAAGTGGTTTCCCTGCAGCTCTCCCAGTTTTAATGGATGTTTCTTGTAGCTGAAGTTTCCCAGCTTCAGGTTCATGAGGCATTTGTTGAGGTGAGATAATCTCTCAGCGCTGATTCTGAGGAGACACAGAAGAGCAGAATACAGGAGTGTGTCAGGAGCGTTTGCCGGATCTGCCGCTCGGCTTCACTCACTTCAGCACGGCGATCTCCTGCACCGTGATGGCCCTCTTGTCTTTGGTGCCCATGTAGGAGAACATGTTGGGCCTGATCCTGAAACACAGAGACAGGAGTGTGTGTGAGGTCACGTGATGCCAGCGTTCACCAGCTGCAGACTCGTCTCACACACACCTGAGGAACTTGGAGAGGAGGTTGATGGCCTCCATGGTGTCCTTGTTCTCCTTATAGAGAACGAAATGGCAGAAACTGCCGCGGTTCTTCGGCCACGAATGCTTTCGAGGGGCTTCAGTGGGAGACAGAAAAGAAGAGAGGATAGACACTAAATCAAAAAGTAATGCAGCACAGACTAAACAACATAACAGAGCTTTTATTAATCTCTTTATTTAAGTTAGAGGAAAACACACATGGTCAAAGCCATCAGTGCAACAGCTGTGTCAGAGTATTGAGGAATATAATCTACTGTACGAGCTACTGAAGCATCGACACCTACACCTACAGAACATTATATTTATAAACCCTCTCAATATTTCTATAGGTTTATTATAACTGAGCTTTTTACTTAGCACAGCATCTCTGTCAAATTCACAGTATAATCCACTGGAGTTCAATATAATTCAACCACTAATGTGGACTTACATCTTTATAACAGGCATCTTACAAAGTCGTTCTAATGGAATAAAATATCGGAAAAAAGGCTGCACTACGTTGGCTTCTGTTTCTGCAAGCCACAAGTATATATTAAACCCATTCTTCCTGTCTGAGCACAAACACCAAACATGATTAATATATTAATACCAATATTCATGCAGTGAAGATAAATCATGCTGAACAACATCAGTGATAATACTGACTACCTGTGATAATATCTCCAATAAACCAATTATATAATTAGTCTTGTTAAATCTTCTCCTTTGTTTAGAAACACTTGAACGCTCGGTCTGGTTTCACGGTCGATATGATGATCAAACCCGAGCGCCGACTCCAGTGTTTGATTCAAACAGAGTCTCTATAACGTCAAGATCATGATCACGCTGTTGTTGATCACCTCAGTGGTGTCTCTGGGGTTGTGATGATTCTTATAGACTGATAAGGGAACTGAAGGAAAACTTTCCTGGCGCCCTGGACTGACGTGGGATTGGCCTTACCTGAGGCGGGTCTGACCTCTGTCCCGCGAGCGAGAGGAGCGCTGGGAGAATAAGACAGCGTTACTCACAACGCGAGCACAGACACGGATGAGAGTTAGCATGCGCAGATGAGTCCGGACTCATTCGGAAGATTCAGTTTGTGAAGATAAACGAGATGCAACACACTCAGCTCATTCCTTGCGTACTGAACGGGAACAGAACGGATCTCATCGGGCAGAAGCTGCCCAAACAACTGTGATATGGAGCATCATGGGATAATGCCATTATCCTCTGGGATCTGTCCTCCTCACATGCACAAACATCAGTGGTGTTTCCATACACTCAAGCTCATGCAGGATCATGCAGCGAGTTCAGAGCACCATCTAGTGTAACAGCACGTCTCTAACACCATCTGTATTACCCTACTGAAACTGCTGAGCTGAAACTACACACACGTTCTGGAGCTGAAACTACACACACGTTCTGGAGCTGAAACTACACACACATGATCTGGAGCTGAAACTACACACACATGTTCTGGAGCTGAAACTACACACACATGTTCTGGAGCTGAAACTACACACACATGATCTGGAGCTGAAACTACACACACATGTTCTGGAGCTGAAACTACACGCACATGTTCTGGAGCTGAAACTACACACACATGTTTGTGGAGCTGAAACTACACATACATGTTCTGGAGCTGAAACTACACACACATGATCTGGAGCTGAAACTACACACACATGTTCTGGAGCTGAAACTACACGCACATGTTCTGGAGCTGAAACTACACACACATGTTTGTGGAGCTGAAACTACACATACATGTTCTGGAGCTGAAACTACACACACATGATCTGGAGCTGAAACTACACACACATGTTCTGGAGCTGAAACTACACGCACATGTTCTGGAGCTGAAACTACACACACATGTTCTGGAGCTGAAACTACACATACATGTTCTGGAGCTGAAACTACACACACATGATCTGGAGCTGAAACTACACACACATGTTCTGGAGCTGAAACTACACACACATGTTTGTGGAGCTGAAACTACACACACATGTTCTGGAGGTGAAACTACACGCACATGTTCTGGAGCTGAACCTACACACACATGTTCTGGAGCTGAAACTACACACACGTTCTGGAGCTGAAACTACACACACATGTTCTGGAGGTGAAACTACACACACATGATCTGGAGCTGAAACTACACGCACATGTTCTGGAGCTGAAACTACACGCACATGTTCTGGAGCTGAAACTACACACACATGTTCTGGAGGTGAAACTACACGCACATGTTCTGGAGCTGAAACTACACACACATGTTCTGGAGCTGAAACTACACACACGTTCTGGAGGTGAAACTACACGCACATGTTCTGGAGCTGAATCTACACACACACGTTCTGGAGCTGAAACTACACATGTTCTGGAGCTGAAACTACACACACGTTCTGGAGCTGAAACTACACACATGTTCTGGAGCTGAAACTACACACACATGTTCTGGAGCTGAAACTACACACACGTTCTGGAGCTGAAACTACACACACATGTTCTGGAGCTGAAACTACACACACATGTTCTGGAGCTGAAACTACACACACATGTTCTGGAGCTGAAACTACACACACATGTTCTGGAGCTGAAACTACACACACATGTTCTGGAGCTGAATCTACACACACGTTCTGGAGCTGAAACTACACACACGTTCTGGAGCTGAAACTACACACACGATCTGGAGCTGAATCTACACGCACATGTTCTGGAGCTGAAACTACACGCACATGTTCTGGAGCTGAAACTACACGCACATGTTCTGGAGCTGAAACTACACACACATGTTCTGGAGTTGAAACTACACACACACTTTCTGGAGCTGAAACTACACACACGTTCTGGAGCTGAAACTACACACACGTTCTGGAGCTGAAACTACACACACATGTTCTGGAGCTGAAACAACACACACACACACACATGTTCTGGAGCTGAAACTACACACACGTTCTGGAGGTGAAATTACACATGTTCTGGAGCTGAAACAACACACACACACACATGTTCTGGAGCTGAAACTGCACACACATGATCTGAAGCTGAAACTACACACACATTCTGGAGGTGAAACTACACACACATGATCTGAAGCTGAAACTACACACACGTTCTGGAGGTGAAACTACACACACATGTTCTGGAGCTGAATCTACACACATGTTCTGGAGCTGAAACTACACACACATGTTCTGGAGCTGAAACTACACGCATGTTCTGGAGCTGAAACCACATGTTCTGGAGCTGAAACTACACACACATGTTCTGGAGCTGAAACTGCACACAGATGTTCTGGAGCTGAAACTACACACGTTCTGGAGCTGAAACAACACACACACACAAACGTTCTGGAGCTGAAACTACACACACATGTTCTGGAGCTGAAACTACACACACATGTTCTGGAGCTGAAACTGCACACAGATGTTCTGGAGCTGAAACTACACACACGTTCTGGAGCGAGTGTGTACCTGCTAGCGCTCTCTGACCCGCTGCATGATACGCCACGATGAACTTCTTGCCCTCCCGGTCCTCAGTCTTGGTTTCCAGGCCGGGAAACAGCAGCTTCACAGCTCTGTGCAGTAGAGTGCGTTTCTCCTTCGAGTCCTCCTGCACCTGAAGAACATCAGACAGACAGACATCAGACGGACATCAGACGGACAGACATCAGACAGACATCAGACAGACAGACATCGGACGGACAGACATCAGACGGACATCAGACGGACATCAGACAGACAGACAGATATCAGACAGACAGACATCAGACGGACAGACAGACATCAGACGGACAGACATCAGACGGACATCTGACGGACATCAGACGGACATCAGACAGACAGACATCGGACGGACAGACGGACATCAGACAGACAGACAGACATCAGACAGACATCAGACGGACAGACGTCAGAAGGACATCAGACGGACATCGGACGGACAGACGGACATCAGACGGACATCAGACGGACATCAGACGGACATCAGACGGACATCAGACAGACAGACAGACATCAGACAGACATCAGACAGACAGACATTAGACGGACATCTGACGGACAGACAGACATCAGACAGACAGACAGACAGACATCCTCCGAGGTAACGAGGGTGTAGGGTAATGAGGGTGTGTAGGATAATGAGGGTGTAGGGTAACGAGGGTGTGTAGGATAATGAGAGGGTGTAGGGTAACGAGGGTGGGTGTAGAGTAACGACGGTGTGTAGGATAATGAGGGTGTAGGGTAACGAGGGGGTGTAGGATAATGAGAGGGTGTAGGGTAACGAGGGTGTAGGGTAACGAGGGTGTAGGGTAACGAGGGTGAGTGTAGGGTAACGAGAGTGTAGGGTAACGAGGGTGTAGGGTAACGAGGGTGTAGGGTAACGAGGGTGTAGGGTAACGAGGGTGTAGGGTAACGAGGGTGAGTGTAGGGTAACGAGGGTGAGTGTAGGGTAACGAGGGTGAGTGTAGGGTAACGAGGGTGTAGGGTAACGAGGGTGTAGGGTAACGAGGGTGTAGGGTAACGAGGGTGTAGGGTAACGAGGGTGTAGGGTAACGAGGGTGTAGGGTAACGAGGGTGTAGGGTAACGAGGGTGAGTGTAGGGTAACGAGGGTGAGTGTAGGGTAACGAGGGTGAGTGTAGGGTAACGAGGGTGAGTGTAGGGTAACGAGGGTGAGTGTAGGGTAACGAGGGTGTAGGGTAACGAGGGTGAGTGTAGGGTAACGAGAGTGTAGGGTAACGAGGGTGTAGGGTAACGAGGGTGTAGGGTAACGAGGGTGTAGGGTAACGAGGGTGTAGGGTAACGAGGGTGTAGGGTAACGAGGGTGTAGGGTAACGAGGGTGTAGGGTAACGAGGGTGTAGGGTAACGAGGTGTACACCCTCGTTACCCTACACCCTCGATACCCTACACCAGGGTTCTCAAAGTCTACACTCAAAGGTCCAAATCTGAATTTTCATCAATGTCAAAGGTCCGGAACTATTGGTTATTAGGCTACAAAACTTATTTTTTAATAAACATGCATAACAAATCAACACTCATTTTATGAAAAAATAAGGTGCCTTTTGCATTCAAAATCCATAAATAACAAGTGCAAAAGTGGCAAAACAATTCATTTAAATGTCAGTATTTTTCTTAACAAAACACAACAAGAGGTAGGCCAAAAGTAACATGGTGCAAAATACAGAGCAGTCTAATGTGAGAAATGGCACTGTCTGTCTCCCATCAGCTGCCGAAACCGTGACACAAAAGGTGTGGTTGCTAGACGGAGACACTGGCCTAAATGTTCAGTCAGTAGTTTTGCTGTCCGTACCTCTGTATTTTGTGGTTATTGCCGTTCAAAATGTCTGTGTTTTGTTTCCAGGGATGCAAACACATGTAGGCCTATGGTCAAAAAAGAGAGAAGTAATCGAAGCCCTCGCCCCGCGGTATCCAAAATATCCAGATACTTACATTGCCACCAACCCCTGCCATCCCCGGTCCACCCCTATAGGCACATGTAGACTAATAAAATTAAATTCAAATAAAGTTGACAAAAAAATGTTTTATAAAAAGATAAACCTCACATATTTCAGCCTTTAAATCGTTTTTCACAAAAAAAAAGGTTTTATAAAAAGATAAACCTTACATATTTCAGCCTTTAAATCATTTTTATAAAAAGATTGAGTCCAAAAAGATAAATTACTTGACATTTACATAATAATATTACATAATAATCTTTTATTATTAATAGTAAAATTCTGTCCGATTTTCCCGTGGCGTCTGTCGTTGCTATGCAACCATGCACTGTGCTCTCGACGACAAAGAAGTTTTAGTAGCTAATAGATTCACCACCGAAAAACGCTTGATGTAGCTCTGCTACAAGATTTAACGTTATTTATGGAGAAAAGAAAAACACCCGTAGTGTTTAGGTGCACCCCCATCCTTCATGTTGACTGAACTTCCCTGGAACTTCCAATGTTGTTACGGAAAGGGCGAAGCTGATTTGATTGTTCTTGTCACATGAACTGCAGTGCGCTTGCTGCACTCTGAAAAGTTGAGGCGTTTTCGATACATCTCGCTGCGCCTGAAAAAAATTAGTGCCTCACTTCAAATATGAGCGCGCTTGCCGCTCGCCTACATTTGAAATAACGAACCGGAGCGCGCAAAAGACATGATATGTGAACGGCCCCTTGACGAGCTACCTCCAATCAGGCCGCGAGAGCGACGTTTTGGAATTTGGAAACCCTAGTAAAAGATAGGCAGCAAGAAGAAACACTAGTGGTTTGCGCTTGCATGCATCCACACTTTTAATCCCTTACACACAATTAGTGCTCTTGAAATATGAAATGGAGGTGGGTCCGGATTGAATTCCCTCCGGGTCCGGATCCGGACCGGAGTCCGGACTTTGAGAAGTACTGGTGTATGGTATCGAGGGTGTAGGGTAACGAGGGTGTAGGGTAACGAGGTTGTAAGGTAACGAGGGTGTAGGGT
>CM060615.1:107500-220000 GCA_030578255.1 Tiaroga cobitis
GCGCGTCCCATCCCTACTAGTATCGGAAATGCCGCCGATACGAATAAAAGTGCTGGCATCGGTATCGGCGAGTACTTCCACCCACGTACCGATCCGATACCTTTTTCTTAAACAATATCTAGTAATGCACACTAGCTTTGCATAACGCTGCAAATCGGAGATCAATTCTTCTTCGCTGCTCTAAACAGCGGTTGCTTGTGGCGACACAGGAAGTTGTGCTGTTGCCAGCAAGGGTGTAATCCATCAGCCGGAAGCTGAAGCCTCGCGGAGCCGCCATTGTAGCAGAGCTTCTCCTGCTGTTAGCATCCCATTGACTCCCATTCATTTTGGCGCCACTTTGAAAGCGAATAACTTTACATCTGAGGCGTCCAAAGGCTTCATTTGTCCATTATTTATTTCTAAAGAAACACAACAATGTATAAAATGCTCCATTACTTTGTATCTTACGTTACGGCCCCGTAGAAGCCGTTTTTGTAAAAATAGGCTAAAGATTGCGTCATAACCACGGGACTTTCTGTCGCACCATAGAGACATTACCGTATAGACAGGAGGAGAAGCTCACGGCAATCTTTTACTGTCTATGAGGCAATCGGGGGGACATGGAGGCACAAAGTCAAGGGAGAAGCCCATAAATAGAGAGTCCATAAAAGCAACGGGACAAAATATTTCAACGTTTTTGAGGAATTAGGTGAATCAGATTTGTCTTGGCACAGCTACTAGAAGATTTACAACTGTCGTCACGCTCAGCTTGAGCCTGCGCAGTCGCTCAGACATCAGACAGGAAGTGTTTCATGTGTTTTCATGTTAAAGGGTTAGTTCACCCAAAAATGAAAATTAAGTCATTAATCACTCACCCCCATGCTGTACCAACCCCGTAAGACCTTCGTTCGTCTTCGGAACACAAATGAAGATATTTATGATTAAATCTGAGAGGTTCATGACTCCTCCATAGGCTCCCTAAGGGAATGAATCCTGACGGCCCAGAAAGTCAATGAAGAAAATGTTTAAATATTCCATGTCACAACAGTGGCTCAACTATAAGTTTATCAAGCGACGAGAATACTTTTTGTGCGAAAAAACAAACAAAAATAACGACTTTATTCGACTATTCCTTTTCTTCCTTGTAGGCCTGAAACGAGACTTCAAGAGATTTCCACGACGCATGCGCGAGAATTGCGATCTCCTTCAACTACTTCAGTTCAGTTCTCGCGCATGCGTCGTAGAAATCTCTTGAAGTCTCGTTTCAGGCCTACAAGGAAGAAAAGGAATAGTCGAATAAAGTCGTTATTTTTGTTTGTTTTTTCGCACAAAAAGTATTCTCGTCGCTTGATAAACTTATAGTTGAGCCACTGTTGTGACATGGAATATTTAAACATTTTCTTTAATGACTTTCTGGGCCGTCAGGATTCATTCCCTTAGGGAGCCTATGGAGGAGTCATGAACCTCTCAGATTTAATCATAAATATCTTCATTTGTGTTCCGAAGACGAACGAAGGTCTTACGGGGTTGGTACAGCATGGGGGTGAGTAATTAATGACTTAATTTTCATTTTTGGGTGAATTAACCCTTTAAGCTTTTTTTTTTAACAGGCTCAGGAAGGAAAATGCTATTAACGTGAAATGTTCATATAGGCTCTGTATAGGCTATATTGTTTTCCTCCCATATTACGAAAAAGCTTAACGTCAATGCAGTAAGACAGCAATATTAAAACTCAGTGGCCGATACACCTTATTAAACATGCAATGCGCTATTGCACGTGAAGCGTTTTATAATGGTCTTCTATGGGTGTTGTTCATAATCTGATTGCCTCTATAAAGTATGCTTTATTAATAAGGTAGGCCTATATTGTGTACTAAATTTGGCGCTTCAATATCACTCACATTAAGCGTCTTAAATGTGGAAGAACGCTTGATAACGCGGCCGTTGTCTGTTTTAGCAGAATACTGCCATCTAGTGGTAGCAGGTTTTCTCAGACAGTGTGTGTGGATCGTGCAAGGCTAAACCAGCGAAATGAAAGTCTCAAAATCCAAATTAATCAAAAAGGATCGACTCAGAAACGAGTCAATGAATGCACGCGTGTCACCTCATCCACAAATGCACATCTTACTTGTTGCATGCACAAATTCTGGCCTACATTAATACAAAATTGAGGTTTTGTATTAACAACTATGTCTCTATTTGTACAAAATGCTGCACATTCATGTGATTCTGGATTTTGCACACAAGTTGAATTGTATTAGTTTAAATGTAGCGACGCACATTTGTGAATTTGTCATAAATGGGTAGTTGTGCACACATTAATAATTAGCACCAGGCCTATTCATTTGTAGTTGTTTGTGTGTGGGTTGTGAAATGCTTAAAAACCGCGAAAAGAAAGTCTCAAAATCCAAATGAATCAAATGAGATCGACTCAGAAAATAATTCAATGAATGCACGCGCGTCAAGTGATCCACACATGCACATCTTCTTTATTGCAAGCACAAATTAATATGATACACTAATACAAAAGAAAACATTTGTGTTCACAAAAATGTCTCTATTTGTACAAAATGCTACACATTCATTCAATTTTGAATTTTGCACATGCAAGTTGAAAGGCATGGATAAAACATTTCTGCAACATGTATCAAGTTCATTGATAATTGTGCTTGCACGTGTTAAATATTTTGATACTATATTCGTCCCATAGCAGAGAACCATCCCCAGGTTAGTGTAGTGTACTAGATAGGGAGTGTAGTGTACTAGATAGGGAGTGTAGTGTACTAGATAGGGAGTGTAGTGTACTAGATAGGGAGTGTAGTGTACTAGACTCAGTGTCCTGTAGCGTAGTGTTCTCTCTCTCTCTGAGCTGTCTACTTTCACTCCAGTTTCAGTCACTAATACACACAGCACTATTCTTATTCTGGATGATTATAGCGACTATATTTCACTCAGCTTTGATAATACCCGTGTATGTACTATTGTACTTACATCTTCGAGGAGTGAGTGACGGGAAAGCTGGATCTTCTTATGCTTCTTCTCGGACAGCAAGAAATGCTCTTTAACACAGACTGAGAACAAAACAGCACCGATCTGAAAGAACAGAACTCATCAAATCTCTTCAGAAACAGCAGATTCTGAGCACTGGATCTGATGATCTTACTGTGTGTGTATATGAATACGAGACGAACTGCCGCAAAACACACACACACGTGTTTCATCTGACTCGCTCATACCCCGGAAACGAAAACTCCACAAAGCCCCGCCCCTCGACGCATGTCATTGGCTTATAGGGTTGTCAATCACGCCACACTGCAAATCAGATTATACGATTACATATGACAGCATAGACGGCTGCGTTCCAAACCGCATACTCAATGAGTAGGTACTTAATTTCAATAAGTACTTACTTAACGAGCTCGAAAAGAGTAGGTACTTTATAGCCAAATCTCGTTGAGTATGAATGCGATCCGGACATCTGCTATGTTGACGTTATCATGTGATCTACGACGCGTTATCACAAGCGCGACAACTTAAAATATATGAACGACACGTTTAATTCATCTGATCTATCTGTAAATATCTTGATATTGATGAAACTTGCTCATTTTGTGGTAGTATTGTTGAAGAAACAGCTGCCCATTTATTTGGTGAATAGTTGATTTAAGTTGTTATATTTTAAACCCTACTAATGTGACCCAGTTTTATCCTTAGGCTATAACGATATATTTATTTATTAAGAAACCCCCCAAATCGTCATCTCTTGAATATGTTGTTAATTTCTTTATTTTATACCCAAAAAGTTTCTCCTTTAAGTTTTCCTCTTCTTTTTGATGAAACCTCTCGTTTCATCCCTCAGACTTATAACAACAATTTTTTTTACTGTATTAAAGAACTATTTAAAGATATTTAGACTTGTCATTGTTTTTTTTCCTGTGTATAAATATCATATTATAATGTACACAAACCAATGATCTTTATGTTTTCTGTTTTGTCATCATGATTGTTCATTGTTAGATACAACTATGGTATCTTTCCATGATCTTGTATGTAATAATTTTAAATTATATGAGTGACAGGTGCAATAACACTTCATAACATCAGTAACTCGACAGCACAACCTAGAACAGTTTCCCTCTGCGTTTGTAATGTCTGCACAAAGGAGACGGGCCGCTGCTCGAAGATCTCTCCTTTGGAGAAAACTGTTGATTTTATACTCGAAAAATGTAAGTATCACTCCTTAAAAATTAATATTACCTGAGAATGAATTGCATTGTTAGCCCACCTCAAAACATAAACAAAATAATAATATTAAATGCTGACCAATACTTAATTATTTTACTTTTTTTACATACTAAAAATGATATAATTGAATAAAACAAGCTAAATGTTATTTGTTTTGTCATTTGACATACTTATGCATGAATACATTTATTTTGATATATGCAGTGAAACATCTCAATTGTCAGTCAAGCAATGAATTAATGCATACATCAATTAAATAGTTATATTTTATATACTGACAACTATAAAAAACATGAATAAATGAGTAAAAGAACAAATAAAATAACCATCACAATAAACAAATGCATATACAAGTCAACAACACATGGAACAATGCTTTATTCAAACTACAAGCATGTATTTACAGGCGCTGAACCCCAAATCCTACTGCCATCTCAACACAGCGGTTCCCGTTCTGCAGCTTTATTCTGATGAATTCACCAGAGGTGACCGTGCCTTCGTGCCGGAGCTTGTGGAGCAGGTGGAGGGATGGAGGGTCTCATAAGGGCAGATGGAGTGATGGAGGGTCTCATAAGGGCAGGTGGAGTGATGGAGGGTCTCATAAGGGCAGGTGGAGTGATGGAGGGTCTCATAAGGGCAGGTGGAGTGATGGAGGGACTCATAAGGGCAGGTGGAGGGATGGAGGGTCTCATAAGGGCAGATGGAGTGATGGAGGGTCTCATAAGGGCAGGTGGAGTGATGGAGGGTCTCATAAGGGCAGGTGGAGTGATGGAGGGACTCATAAGGGCAGGTGGAGTGATGGAGGGACTCATAAGGGCAGATGGAGTGATGGAGGGTCTCATAAGGGCAGGTGGAGTGATGGAGGGTCTCATAAGGGCAGGTGGAGGGATGGAGGGTCTCATAAGGGCAGGTGGAGTGATGGAGGGTCTCATAAGGGCAGGTGGAGTGATGGAGGGACTCATAAGGGCAGGTGGAGTGATGGAGGGTCTCATAAGGGCAGGTGGAGTGATGGAGGGACTCATAAGGGCAGGTGGAGTGATGGAGGGGCTCGTAAGGGCAGATGGAGGGATGGAGGGTCTCATAAGGGCAGGTGGAGTGATGTAGGGTCTCATAAGGGCAGGTGGAGGGATGGAGGGTCTCATAAGGGCAGGTGGAGGGATGGAGGGTCTCATAAGGGCAGGTGGAGTGATGGAGGGACTCATAAGGGCAGGTGGAGTGATGGAGGGACTCATAAGGGCAGGTGGAGTGATGGAGGGACTCATAAGGGCAGGTGGAGTGATGGAGGGTCTCGTAAGGGCAGATGGAGGGATGGAGGGTCTCATAAGGGCAGGTGGAGTGATGGAGGGACTCATAAGGGCAGGTGGAGTGATGGAGGGTCTCGTAAGGGCAGATGGAGGGATGGAGGGTCTCACAAGGGCAGGTGGAGTGATGGAGGGTCTCATAAGGGCAGGTGGAGGGATGGAGGGTCTCATAAGGGCAGGTGGAGGGATGGAGGGACTCATAAGGGCAGGTGGAGTGATGGAGGGTCTCGTAAGGGCAGATGGAGGGATGGAGGGTCTCACAAGGGCAGGTGGAGTGATGGAGGGTCTCATAAGGGCAGATGGAGGGATGGAGGGTCTCATAAGGGCAGATGGAGGGATGGAGGGTCTCATAAGGGCAGGTGGAGTGATGGAGGGTCTCATAAGGGCAGGTGGAGTGATGGAGGGTCTCATAAGGGCAGATGGAGTGATGGAGGGTCTCATAAGGGCAGATGGAGGGTCTCATAAGGGCAGATGGAGTGATGGAGGGTCTCATAAGGGCAGA
The DNA here is from genome assembly GCA_030578255.1 of Tiaroga cobitis. Lineage (NCBI taxonomy): Eukaryota > Metazoa > Chordata > Actinopteri > Cypriniformes > Leuciscidae > Tiaroga > Tiaroga cobitis. The sequence continues at coordinate 113,528 of CM060615.1, forward strand.
TAGAGGGATGGAGGGTCTCATAAGGGCAGGTGGAGTGATGGAGGGGCTCGTAAGGGCAGATGGAGTGATGGAGGGTCTCATAAGGGCAGATGGAGTGATGGAGGGGCTCGTAAGGGCAGATGGAGTGATGGAGGGTCTCGTAAGGGCAGATGGAGTGATAGAGGGGCTCGTAAGGGCAGGTGGAGTGATGGAGGGTCTCGTAAGGGCAGGTGGAGGGATGGAGGGTCTCATAAGGGCAGGTGGAGTGATGGAGGGTCTCGTAAGGGCAGATGGAGTGATGGAGGGTCTCGTAAGGGCAGGTGGAGTGATGGAGGGTCTCGTAAGGGCAGGTGGAGGGATGGAGGGTCTCATAAGGGCAGGTGGAGTGATGGAGGGTCTCGTAAGGGCAGGTGGAGTGATGGAGGGTCTCATAAGGGCAGGTGGAGTGATGGAGGGACTCATAAGGGCAGGTGGAGTGATGGAGGGTCTCATAAGGGCAGGTGGAGTGATGGAGGGTCTCATAAGGGCAGGTGGAGTGATGGAGGGTCTCATAAGGGCAGGTGGAGTGATGGAGGGACTCATAAGGGCAGGTGGAGTGATGGAGGGACTCATAAGGGCAGGTGGAGGGATGGAGGGTCTCATAAGGGCAGGTGGAGGGTCTCATAAGGGCAGGTGGAGTGATGGAGGGTCTCGTAAGGGCAGATGGAGTGATGGAGGGTCTCGTAAGGGCAGGTGGAGTGATGGAGGGTCTCATAAGGGCAGATGGAGTGATGGAGGGACTCATAAGGGCAGGTGGAGTGATGGAGGGTCTCATAAGGGCAGGTGGAGTGATGGAGGGTCTCGTAAGGGCAGGTGGAGTGATGGAGGGACTCATAAGGGCAGGTGGAGTGATGGAGGGTCTCATAAGGGCAGATGGAGGGATGGAGGGTCTCATAAGGGCAGGTGGAGGGATGGAGGGTCTCATAAGGGCAGGTGGAGTGATGGAGGGACTCATAAGGGCAGGTGGAGGGATGGAGGGTCTCATAAGGGCAGGTGGAGGGATGGAGGGTCTCATAAGGGCAGGTGGAGTGATGGAGGGACTCATAAGGGCAGGTGGAGTGATGGAGGGTCTCGTAAGGGCAGGTGGAGTGATGGAGGGACTCATAAGGGCAGATGGAGTGATGGAGGGTCTCATAAGGGCAGATGGAGGGATGGAGGGTCTCATCCATGGCACCACTTCCAGGATTCAGCTCTGGGCTCCTCATCCTCAGTGCTCACACCAGTCTGGAGACTTCAAATCCTACAAAAATACAGCACAATGTCATTTGATTTATGTATTCAAAATAACAAAAATGACCTTTATATTTGAGTAAAATCCCTAAAACCTTTTTTTCCCAACAAATGCTGCCATCTTTCCTTGAAGGTCCTGCTCCGCCACAAAAGCTCTGCAGCAAATGCACAGAAATCAAGAATCAGAAAAGTGCTGCAATTTCTCCATGAAATTACAATAATTCAAATAAACTACAACTTAAGATTTAATAGATTTTGTTATCCATTTCTGTAGTATATTAACGTTACCTCTGTGATATGAGCTCAATACTAGCCTACATGCTGGTTGTAGCTGATGTGTTAACTCACTTTTTATCCAACTTAAATGTTCCTCAATTTATCAACAGTAATAAGGGACAAATAAAATATATAACATGGTTAGTTACTTTATAGATTTGTTTATTTACCTTATTTATTGCACATTTGTCTAATGTAAACAGTGTTGACAACAGTGAATTATCCTACATAATAGCACATATTCATCGCTCAGATGTCTTATTCATGTTGGGATGTGCTCATCTGCAATACTTATACAATATTTTTCTTTCAGATGTAAATAGACATTTTAAATAAGCGTGTTTAAGATGTAAATAGACATTTTAAATAAGCGTGTTTAAGATGTATATGGTTATTTAAATTCAGTTTAGAGACGTAACTTATTACGTTACGTGTGCTTAGTGGAGCTCCCCTGTTAGCTAACGTTATACATAATAAAACATGTTTTCACAGCTAAATCACAACTATACTATACTGTCTAACTCCTTTACACCTTGAACAGTTAAAACGTTTACTCTTTAGTAGTTTAACACATACGACACAAGGAACCGTGTTTACTCACATTTGAAAACCCCCGCGTCGCTGATCTCCGTGATGTTTGATAATGACGTATCCTCTCGCGTGGCCTCCTGGGATAGAAGAGTATCCATCGGACGAGCACTCAAAAATCTGGGCACAAGCAGTAAGCCATCCGGGAACTTCTCGCCTACTCTTTTATGAATACTGATGTTTCGAACGTACTGCTTCCTTCACGTACTGTTTTCGCCTACTATATAGTAGGGAAGTAGGCATATTCGAACGCACTTAAGTCCGAATCTCGCGATAATTACTACGTCACCCAGGTAATTCTCGCCTACTCTTTTGGATTCATACATACTTTTTCGCTCGCCTACTCTTTTTCCCATACTAAATAGTAGGGAAGTATGCGGTTTGGAATGCAGCCCTAATAAATACATGTGTGACAGCGCCAGAAACACATTCACATTTACATACATTTAGCAGACGCTTTTTTTTCGGGGGGGTTTGATTGAAAGACACGCACTACCTCTCTGCCGTCGTGCGCGTGCGGCATATATAATAACAATAATAATAATAATTAATATTATTATTATTAACTGTTGGCAAACTAAAATTGTTCGTAGAATTTGTAAAATGATTATTTTACCTTTTCAGCAAAGGCAGCTGGAAATTTATTAAACGTGTAGAATACTTTACAAGCCATAACATGTATTATAAATTCAGACGATTGTGATATATAAAAAATAAATAAAACATAAGATTATATTTTAAAATTGATTGAACACGGAGCAGTTTTTTCATATATATCTAAAAAAAATAAAACATAACATTATATTTTAAAATCGATTGAACACGGACCAGTTTTTCCATGTGAGTGAGACTGGAAAACCCGTAGTGGATGTAAGCGGAGTGATAACAGAACGCTTTTTACAGTCTATGCGCTTAGAGTGCAGAGAGGAACGTGCTTTGGCTCCAGTCCTGGCTTTGCGTCCGCGCCGTCTCAACATCTGTCTCGCATGCACGCTCGCTCTAGATTAGAGGATATTTTAACTAATTTGCGGTAAAACTATTCGATCACGAGTGGCTCAACTGGTGGATCTATAGATAAACTCATTTTTCCGGTATTTTACCGACCGGCTCGACTCTTTAGCGTGAGAAATCGGGGGTGTGGCGTGAGAGCGTGAGAATTGGCTCAATTTCGTGAGTCTCACGCTCAATGCGTGAGAGTTGGCAGCCCTGTATTAGTATTCAGACACAGTAGTATTACCATGAACACGAGCATTTCAACACACAGGCGATAATTTTAATAACAATACATTTTTATATAAAATAACACACATATTTAATACACATAACATTATTACACTCTAAATTGCAGTTGATTTTGCACTCAATTGTGTAAATCTAATGGCTGATGGCGAAGGCTAGTTGTGAATGTTAAATAGATTATCCTGACGTTGCTTGGTAACAGTAGTAATAAACGCCCACTTACCAACGTCTTCCTTTCATCCAATCAGTGAGGCGTCTCAATGATGCGTCAATAATACCATAGACATAATAAATACATAGACTCCCTATTGGCCGCTTTGGAACGTTGCTGCGATACGTCAACGGGTCCGCCATTTTGCGGAGGGCAAGACTGCACTGTAATCTAATGTAAGTAAACGGGTGAGCTGCGTTTTTTCTGGATAAAAACAAACTGTTTTTACATTTATCAACCGATTTCAGTGGTTTGTATGTGGTGTACAAAAAGTTCCATCTCTAGTTATTTAAAATCTCGATAGTTAGACTTGTAAAATATTTTTTTTTAATAAAGAATGGTCAAAGCTCAGGCTTGTCATGTATTTGGCTTTTTATTCTTGGATAAGAATGGTGAAGACCCCCATACTGAGATATAATTTAAGTTTTCTTATTGTGGAAAAAGCATTTTCTGTGATTGACCAGATTTTAGCAATAACATATATGAAAAAAATATGTTATGGTACAACTACAGTGCAATGCAAATAGTAAATATAACATAAAGTGAGAAATAATAGTAAATAGTTTAGTCAATAAAATAAACAAATAGTATACAGCAAATAAAATGGTAATGAATAATAGTATAATCATATAATATCATAAGTACAATAATACAATCATAAAAATATTGATAATAGCATATAGTTTATTAATAATACAATAGCAATATAATAAGAAATATCAATTACAGAATATACACAATAAAAAATAAGTTAAATAGTGACATATTTAATATTGAACTCTTTTTGTTAAATTTCAGTTTTATTGATCAGTAAAAGCCATTATAACAGAAGTAGCTTCAGTCAAACATACAGCAGGATACAACGTTAAAATATCCTAGCCTACATATAAAGTTATGAAACTTCACTCTGCCCTCAGCCAAAACGATTTACCAGGGAACCATTTATAGATTAATGAGACCAAAGATCGCCCGTTAGATATACACAAGACGAATTATATCTCACGTTTAACCACTAGCAGACTAGAGACATCCGAGCCAGCGGCAACCGTCAGAAGCACTGGCCGAGGTACGGCTGTTCCAGGCGGGGTCGAAGAGCGCTGAGCGCATCTTACAACTCCGAAAACTTCAGATCAAATTTTTAAATAGGCGCTATCTTTATAAACAAACCACATATTTGAGCTTTAAACAACTACATTGTCGACTGAAAAACTATTAAAACTACATTTCATGACACAATAACAGTGGTATTTTTAAATGTAACCTCTGAACGTTACTATTACTAATTAAATCATGACCAAATACAACCAAACACAAACGTTCAGTCTTGCTTGTGAAAGGTAATTCCTCGAAAGCTGTTTTCAATAGTGTGGCGATGTGTACAGCCCCAAGCAGCGCACAAAACAGGCATTTTTCTCAATTCCCGGTATGAGAAGTATGGGAAAGTTACCATCCCCAATATGGCGGCGCCGTTGACGTACGCTCCAGCGGCCAATAGGGTGTCTATTGTATTTATTATGTCTATAATACTCATGAGCGCGATGGCCCGTGCGCGGCCCCGTCAGTGCGTGAGCGCGCGTCGGCAGCGGTGACGCGCACGAGAGAGATCCCGGCTTGAGGAACATCATCATGAGCTCTAGAAAGGGTGAGAAACATCCATCCCTATCTAGTACACTACACTCCCGTCAGCACTCATGTCACTCATACACACACAGACAAAGCTGTAGTGTGTGAGCGGTGCATCTGTCACTTATGTGTGTGCCTTCTGTCATTGATGTGTCTTCTGTCGGTTCTCCGGTTCTCCAGTGTTGGCCATTCAAGCGCGGAAGAGGAGGCCGAGAGGAAAGAAGGATAAGACGGGTCAGCATCGCAGGTGAGGAGGGCGTGTGTGTGTGTGTGTGTGTGTGTGTGTATGTGTGTGTGTGTGTGTGTGTATGTGTGCGCGCGCGCTCTTGAAGCGAGGTCAGTTACTAATGGCAACTGCGCGGCCACTTCCTCGTGTTTACTGTCACTGCTGTTATGAAACCGTGTTGACAATTATAACCAGTTAATAAAGGCAAATCCTTTCCATACATTTCCATAAATATCACCATTCTTCATCATAATCATCAGTATCAGCAGCAACAGCTGTGTGTGTGTGTGTGTGTGTGTGTGTGAGTGAGTGAGTGAGTGTGTGTGGTTGCCTTCAGTCATGTTCGTCTGTCACTGTTATTATAGTTGGGTCTTTATGTTTTATAATACACACCCAGTTGTTGAAACACAAGGGATAGGGTTATGTGTGTATAGAATGTAAAGACAGAAACTGTACCTGATAATCGTCTGTCTCTGTGTTTATGATTCAAATTTATGATTTTGCCCAGGTATTTTTCTCAAATTAATATTTTCCCAGCTGAGAGCAGAGCGATCTGAGCGTACAGAAACCGAGAGATTGTGTGTGTGTGTGTGTGTGTGTGTGTGTGTGTGAGTGAGACATGTGTGAGTGTGTGGCACTTTCTGCTGATTGAGGCCAACAGGTGGCGCCGATCACACACGATCAGGATACTGCAGCAGAAGTTAGACACACACACACAAACAGATCCTTCACCATCTCACACAAACAGACCCTTCACCGTCTCACACACAGATCCTTCACCGTCTCACACACAGATCCTTCAACGTCACACACACACACAGACAGATCCTTCACCGTCACACACACACACACACACACACACACACACACACACACACACAGATCCTTCACCGTCACACACACAGATCCTTCACTGTCACACACACACACACAGATCCTTCACCGTCACACACACACAGATCCTTCACCGTCACACACACAGATCCTTCACTGTCACACACACACACACAGATCCTTCACCGTCTCACACACACAGATCCCTCACCGTCTCACACACACAGATCTTTCACCGTCTCACACACAGATCCTTCACCGTCTCACACACACACAGATCCTTCACCATCACACACACAGATCCTTCACCGTCACACACACACACACATCCTTCAACGTCACACACACAGATCCTTCACCGTCACACACACACACAGATCCTTCACCGTCTCACACACAGATCCTTCACCGTCTCACACACACACAGATCCTTCACCGTCACACACACACACATCCTTCACCGTCTCACACACAGACAGATCCTTCACCGTCACACAAACACACAGATCCTTCACCGTCACACACACACATCCTTCACCGTCTCACACACAGACAGATCCTTCACCGTCACACAAACACACAGATCCTTCACCGGCACACACACACAGATCCTTCACCGTCACACAAACACACAGATCCTTCACCGTCACACACACACACACACATCCTTCACCGTCACACACACAGATTCTTCACCATCACACACACACACACACACACACACAGATCCTTCACCGTCACACACACACACACACACACACAGATCCTTCACCGTCACACACACACATCCTTCACCATCACACACAGATCCTTCACCGTCACACACACATCCTTCAACGTCACACACACACATCCTTCACCGTCACACACACACACACACACACACAGATCCTTCACCGTCACACACACACATCCTTCACCATCACACACACACAGATCCTTCACCGTCACACACACATCCTTCAACGTCACACACACACATCCTTCACCGTCTCACACACAGATCCTTCACCGTCTCACACACACACAGATCCTTCACCGTCACACACACACACATCCTTCACCGTCTCACACACAGACAGATCGATCCTTCACTGTCACACAAACACACAGATCCTTCACCGTCACACACACACACATCCTTCACCGTCACACACACAGATTCTTCACCGTCACACACAAAGATCCTTCACCGTCACACACACAGATCCTTCACCGTCACACACACACAGATCTTTTACTGTCTCACACACAGATCCTTCACCGTCTCACACACACACAGATCCTTCACCGTCACACACACACACACATCCTTCACCGTCTCACACACAGACAGATCCTTCACCGTCACACAAACACACAGATCCTTCACCGTCACACACACACATCCTTCACCGTTTCACACACAGACAGATCCTTCACCGTCACACAAACACACAGATCCTTCACCGGCACACACACACAGATCCTTCACCGTCACACAAACACACAGATCCTTCACCGTCACACACACACACACATCCTTCACCGTCACACACACAGATTCTTCACCGTCACACACACACACACACACACACACACACACAGATCCTTCACCGTCACACACACACACACACAGATCCTTCACCGTCACACACACACATCCTTCACCATCACACACACAGATCCTTCACCGTCACACACACATCCTTCAACGTCACACACACAGATCCTTCACCGTCACACACACACACAGATCGATCCTTCACTGTCACACAAACACACAGATCCTTCACCGTCACACACACACACATCCTTCACCGTCACACACACACACATCCTTCACTGTCACACACACAGATTCTTCACCGTCACACACAAAGATCCTTCACCGTCACACACACACAGATCCTTTACCAACACACAAATAGATTGTAAACGCCTGACTAGGGCAGGGCGATATATCGATATATTTTTAAATGCGATATGGAATTAGACCATATCGCATATATCGATATAGTTCAAATATGCGCTGTGATCCTTGCTCCAAGCAAGCAAGCAAGCAAGCAAGCAAGCAAGCAAGCAAGCAAGCAAGCAAGCAAGCAAGCAAGCAAGCAAGCAAGCAAGCAAGCAAGCAAGCAAGCAAGCAAGCAAGCAAGCAAGCAAGCAAGCAAGCAAGCAAGCAAGCAAGCAAGCAAGCTGCTGACCCGGAGCTATCTGCACTGCTCCCCGCGCGTGAAACTGCGCGCTGCAGAAGCCCCAGCCGCAAGCCATCGACAACCCGAAACGGTGTTTCCGCTACATTCATTCTACCATGGTGGTCCGCCACACCAAACATCATCCCGCCACGGCTGCAGCTTCTCAGTAAAGTCCGATATTATGCACACTATTGTGTTATTGTTAAGCCCCACTAAAGGCATAAAAATATTGTAAAGCACCATAAAGTTTTTGTGCACTATATTCCAAGACTTCTAAAGTCATTCGATTGCATAATGTGAGGTAAAAATTAATATTTAAGTCGTTAAGTTAATGAAAACTCATCTCTCCTCAGTCATTCTCCATTGATTCAGCATTCAAACAGCGTGTTGCGTTCGGTTACGACAGTAACACGACGACACTCTCTTCAAGATCAATGTTCCCATTATTGTACTTTATTTGTAGATAAATGTCTATGGTTTGCATAAAATTACTATCTTACTGGAGTTTCAACATGACATCATGACTTTTGCGTAAACAGACACGCCACTTTCAAGTCAAGTGGCGTGTTATCTATACGCATTTTGAGATATCCGCGTGTATGCGTGTATGTCTACGCCATTAATGTCCAAGTGATTCCGCGTATATGTACACGCCATTCAATTTCCGAGCGAAACGAAGCAAAATGTAGATCTACATCTGGGGAGCGATATTTTTTTTCCCTAGGATGGCAGGGGAAGACTCATAAATGCTATTAACCCCAGTGACGGGTAGGTTTAGGGACGGGGTGGAGGTAGGTCATATATTTATATATACAGTAATAACGTTAAGTCAACTGCGTTCATAAACACGCTGAAAAGCGATTGTGCGTGTTGATAGCACGCCAAAAATGGAAATACGAATTGGCGTGTCATACACACGCAATTTTATGAGATCAGTCTGGGAGTTTACTGCGCTTTCTAAATCATATTCCTTTCTCCCGGGTGTCTGTTAGATTACAGCACTGGAGTAAAGAGCGCTGTGAATTGTTCTTCTTGCGCACCGTAACTGAAATTTAAAACTGTTAAAAGAAAAGGCTCAATAAACTGTTGCATAGATATGATATTTCACTTTGTGTAAATGTGAAGCGCTGCACGCTGTGACTGCGTGTTGCTTCGAGTGCATCATTTTGCGCACGGGATGCACATAATCGCTTTGCCGCTCTTATTGGAGCCTTTCATATTATAATACTTAGGCAAGGTTAGGGGCAGGGGGGCGTGGCCCATGGGAATATCACTGCCACCACAGCTGGGAAAAAATCCTAGAGGAAACACTGCGAAAAAGCTCCAGCCCCGAAACAAAGCTCACTGCAAACTTAATTTTCCCGCAGCCACCTTATGGAGCTTTGATTTCAAAAAAGGTACTCCTGTTGCTATACAGTATTTATGTTTACATTTTATTGTTATTTGAACAGCTGACCATTTAATTATGAACCAGGTGAAGAAACCTGTTTATTATTCATTTGATTTTGCACCTGTTCACTGAAATAGCCGGTTTCAACTTTCAATAAAACTAGGCTACTTGTGACGTCATATTTGGCTTTGACTTTGACTGAACATTTGCTCTCACTTTGAGGAAAAAATATCGGGATATATATCGTATATCGATATTCATCCTAAATATATCGGGATATGACTTTTGGTCCATATCGCCCAGCCCTGCGCCTGACAGCAATATCCAGAGATGCTAAACTAATCAAATATGTATATTTTAAAAATTAGCTCGCATTTGTTTGCGTGTGAAACTCATGATGATGATGAATGCAGGACAACTCACTCACTCACTCACACTCTCTCTCACACACACACACACACACACACACACTCACACTCACACTCTCTCTCTCTCTCTCTCTCTCTCTCTCTCTCTCTGTGTGTGTAAGTAGGCCATGTAAAGATAGCCTCGATTCTGACCCCTAAAACATCAGTGAGAAACAGTGTCGCATCATTCTCTCTTCTTCCTCGTTTCTGCTCGTTTCTTAATCACAGTCTGACGGTTGCTGTGGTGATCAGGCCAGTGGCGTCCGGGTGTTGCACATCATAGGAAGTGTAGTGGATTCTCTGACATCACTGTGTGTGTGTGTGTGTGTGAAGTGTTCTCTGATGAGTAGGTTAGTGTAGGAGAGAATATACAGTTTAGGAGCTACTGCCATCTAGTGGCAGCAGGTTTTCTCAGACTGTGTGTGTGTGTCACATGATCCACAGACGCACATTTTCTTTGAATCCGCAAGTTATGATATACACTAAAACAAAAGAAAAACATTTGTATTCACTAAAATGTCTGAATTTATACAAATTGCTGCACATTCATTTAATGACACAAACTCTGAAACAGGTTCTAAGGTGCAATTGAAAATGAAATACGAATGACTTTATATATGAATATGAAAAACGTTATCTCCGAGTAAAATTCAAATACGTGAATCTGTGAAACGCTGATGGCGTGCACATGCTTATTGCGTTAGAATATACTGTATATGTGTGCAGGCGTATTGCGTTAGAATATACTGTATATGTGCGCAGGCCTATTGCAGTAGAATATACTGTATATGTGCGCAGGCGTATTGCGTTAGAATATACTGTATATGTGCGCAGGCGTATTGCTTTAGAATATACTGTATATGTGCGCAGGCGTATTGCAGTAGAATATACTGTATATGTGCGCAGGCGTATTGCTTTAGAATATACTGTATATGTGCGCAGGCGTATTGCGTTAGAATATACTGTATATGTGCGCAGGCGTATTGCGGTAGAATATACTGTATATGTGCGCAGGCGTATTGCGTTAGAATATACTGTATATGTGCGCAGGCGTATTGCGTTAGAATATACTGTATATGTGCGCAGGCGTATTGCGTTAGAATATACTGTATATGTGCGCAGGCGTATTGCGTTAGAATATACTGTATATGTGCGCAGGCGTATTGCGTTAGAATATACTGTATATGTGCGCAGGCGTATTGCGTTAGAATATACTGTATATGTGCGCAGGCGTATTGCTTTAGAATATACTGTATATGTGCGCAGGCGTATTGCAGTAGAATATACTGTATATGTGCGCAGGCGTATTGCTTTAGAATATACTGTATATGTGCGCAGGCGTATTGCGGTAGAATATACTGTATATGTGCGCAGGCGTATTGCGGTAGAATATACTGTATATGTGCGCAGGCGTATTGCGTTAGAATATACTGTATATGTGCGCAGGCGTATTGCGTTAGAATATACTGTATATGTGCGCAGGCGTATTGCGGTAGAATATACTGTATATGTGCGCAGGCGTATTGCGTTAGAATATACTGTATATGTGCGCAGGCGTATTGCGGTAGAATATACTGTATATGTGCGCAGGCGTATTGCGTTAGAATATACTGTATATGTGCGCAGGCGTATTGCGGTAGAATATACTGTATATGTGCGCAGGCGTATTGCGTTAGAATATACTGTATATGTGCGCAGGCGTATTGCGGTAGAATATACTGTATATGTGCGCAGGCGTATTGCGTTAGAATATACTGTATATGTGCGCAGGCGTATTGCGGTAGAATATACTGTATATGTGCGCAGGCGTATTGCGTTAGAATATACTGTATATGTGCGCAGGCGTATTGCGGTAGAATATACTGTATGCGCAGGCGTAAGACAGCTTGAACAGGAACATTTGAAATTGGAAGTAGAGTGTGAAAAAACTAGAAATGAACAGACTGAAGTTGTAGTGTAGTCCTTCTTTACAAATTGACATCGCCAAATTACTTGTCTGGCCTCATAATACAGAATTATTTATTGTTTCGGCGTAGCCACGCGATCCGGCATTATTCCGACAGCGATTATCTGTACAGAGGAGAAGGAGGAGGGACTAGTGACACTTCAGGCGCAGGTCCTTCATCAGGTCTGGAATGTGTGTGTGTGTGTGTGTGTGTGTGTGTGTCCAGACGCAGGTCCTTCATCAGGTCTGGAGTGTGTGTGTGTGTGTGTGTGTGTGTGTGTCCAGATGCAGGTCCTTCATCAGATCTGGATTGTGTGTGTGTGTCTGTGTGTGTCCAGACGCTGGTCCTTCATCAGATCTGGAGTAGGCTTGCCGCGATAGACGGTGTTGACGGTGTTACCGGTTTTAAGCCCCATCACCGGTGACATCACTTTCCCACCGTGACACCGCGATGTCTTGACTTTTTTAAAGTATTCGTTTTTGCTAAAATATTTATTTGAATTAATTAAAAATAATAATGATCAATTATTTAGTTCAGAAGAGAGCATATAATATAATTAAAAACTGAACTGCGCAGTGGTTCCATTTAGCACGTGTGGAGATGAGAACGAGTCAAATTACAGAAAAGCTTATTTCGAAAGTGAAAGTATAACGCGCACACATTTAAAAGGCAGAGCTGCCAACTTTTGAGTTTAGCTTGGAGTGAGACTTTTCCGACGGGTGTGCTTGCACACGCAAGGTCTCTCGCTCGCTTTCCCTCTCTCCCGTACGCGCGCGCTACGCGGTTTGAAGCACAATCTCTGTCTCGCGTGCGCGCTCGCTCTAGATTCCAGGAGATTTTAACTATTTTGCGGCATAACTAGTCGATCACGAGTGGCTCAACAGGTAGATATATAGATAAACTCATCTTCCAGGCATTTGACCGACCAGGTTGACACTTCATGCGTGAGAAATCGGGGGTGTGGCGTGAGATGCGTGAGAGTTGGCAGCTCTGTAAAAGCTATTTAACCCCCCCCCCCCCCCCCCCCCCCCCCGCCCCGCCCCCCACGGTGACACCGGGATTACCGGTGTTGTCACACGTCGATTAACCGGTGGGAAATTTTCCTCACCGCCGCAACCCTAATCTGGAGTGTGTTTGTGTGTCCAGGCGCAGGTCCTTCATCAGATCTGGAGTGTGTGTGTGTGTGTGTGTCCAGGCGCAGATCCTTCATCAGATCTGGGGCCTGTTTCAGAAAGGAGGTTAAGTGAAAACTCTGAGTAGGTTAACCCTGAAATTAGGGAAACTCTGGGTTTTCCGTTTCAGAATGGGAGGTATGTCAAACCTGAGAAAGCAGGGTACGTCAAGCCCGTTTCTGAAAGAGAGGTAACTTATACTCAGAGTCAGTAACCATTGTAACTAACTCTGTGAACCTAACTTGGTCGGGAGCAGGTTTTCTTCAGTAAACCTAGAGTTTATTTCGGTCTCCTCCTCTTTTTTAAAGAGGAAGCGGTGTTTAAACACCTCATTCATTCTTTCGGTACATTTATTCATTGCTGTTTTTACTTCTGTTTTTTTTTCTATTTTTTTAATAAGACGAAGTCTAAATAACTCCTTAACTGGCAACTGAAAATACAGTAGATTAGAGTTACATCATGTAATTCTAAACAAATTCTACAGAATTAAACTGGCATTTACAGAAAAACTGTTTCTTCATCCCCATCATCCTGTGAAGATGAGCATTTGATTGAGTAAACTTTATAATACTATTTGTCATAATTTTTGGTGTATTGAGTACTTACAACTGCGTGGGGTTCTGTTGGTACAGGAGGCTCCAAAAGACAGATATTACCATCAGAATCTGTTGGGACCAACAAAAAACCCAACCCAAAGTAAAATAAATGGAAATATCAAAAGTAACCTATATAAAAAATAACCTGTAGACCTCTTAAATTTTATGAAGGCCCTTGAATCCTGGCTCTGATGAAGTCCCTCCAGGAATTCCCTCTACTCAGACATTTGCCTTCCAGCATTCAGGCTCAGGGCCATCTCCATCTGCATCTCCATCTCCTCTGCATCTCCTCTGCATCTCCATCTGCATCTCCATCTCCTCTGCATCTCCATCTCCTCTGCATCTCCATCTCCTCTGCATCTCCATCTCCTCTGCATCTCCATCTCCTCTGCATCTCCATCTGCATCTCCATCTGCATCTCCATCTCCTCTGCATCTCTATCTCCATCTGCATCTCCATCTGCATCTCCATCTCCATCTGCATCTCCTCTGCATCTCCATCTGCATCTCCATCTCCATCTGCATCTTCATCTCCTCTGCATCTTCATCTCCTCTGCATCTCCATCTCCTCTGCATCTCCATCTACTCTGCATCTCCATCTCCATATCCTCTGCATCTCCATCTGCATCTCCATCTCCTTTTCTGCATCTCCATCTCCTCTGCATCTCCATCTGCATCTCCATCTCCTCTGCATCTCCATCTCCTCTGCATCTCCATCTCCTCTGCATCTCCATCTGCATCTCCATCTCCTCTGCATCTCCATCTCCTCTGCATCTCCATCTCCATCTCCTCTGCATCTCCATCTGCATCTTCATATCCTCTGCATCTTCATCTCCTTCTCTCTGCATCTCCATCTCCATCTCCTCTGCATCTCCATCTGCATCTGCATATCCTCTGCATCTCCATCTCCATCTCCTCTGCATCTCCATCTCCTTCTCTGCATCTCCATCTGCATCTGCATATCCTCTGCATCTCCTCTGCATCTCCATCTGCATCTCCATCTCCATCTGCATCTGCATATCCTCTGCATCTCCATCTCCTTCTCTCTGCATATCCATCTGCATCTGCATATCATCTGCATCTCCATCTCCTTCTCTCCATCTCCTCTGCATCTCCATCTCCTCTGCATCTCCATCTCCATCTCCTCTGCATCTCCATCTCCTCTGCATCTCCATCTCCTCTGCATCTCCATCTCCTTCTCTGCATCTCCTCTGCATCTCCATCTCCTCTGCATCTCCATCTCCTCTGCATCTCCATCTCCTCTGCATCTCCATCTCCTTCTCTCCATCTCATCTGCATCTCCATCTCCTCTGCATCTCCATCTGCATCTGCATATCCTCTGCATCTCCATCTCCTTCTCTCCATCTCATCTGCATCTCCATCTCCATCTGCATATCCTCTGCATCTCCTCTGCATGTCCATCTCCTTCTCTCCATCTCATCTGCAGCTCCATCTGCATCTGCATCTCCTCTGCATCTCCTCTGCATCTCCATCTGCATCTCCATATCCTCTGCATCTCCATCTCCTTCTCTCTGCATCTGCATCTCCATCTCCTCTGCATCTCCATCTCCTTCTCTCTACATCTTCATCTCCTCTGCATCTCCATCTGCATCTCCATCTCCTCTGCATCTCCATCTCCTTCTCTCCATCTCATCTGCATCTCCATCTGCATCTGCATATCCTCTGCATCTCCATCTCCATCTCCTTCTCTCTGCATCTGCATCTCCATCTCCTCTGCATCTCCATCTCCTCTGCATCTCCATCTCCATCTCCTCTGCATCTCCATCTCCTTCTCTGCATCTCCTCTGCATCTCCATCTGCATCTCCATCTCCATCTGCATCTGCATATCCTCTGCATCTCCATCTCCTTCTCTCATCTCATCTGCATCTCCATCTGCATCTGCATATCCTCTGCATCTCCTCTGCATCTCCATCTGCATCTCCATATCATCTGCATCTCCATCTCCTTCTCTCCATCTCATCTGCATCTCCATCTCCTCTGCATCTCCATCTCCTCTGCATCTCCATCTCCATCTCCTCTGCATCTCCATCTCCTCTGCATCTCCATCTCCTTCTCTGCATCTCCTCTGCATCTCCATCTCCTCTGCATCTCCATCACCTCTACATCTCCATCTGCATCTCCATATCCTCTGCATCTCCATCTCCTTCTCTCTGCATCTCCATCAGCATCTGCATATCCTCTGCATCTCCATCTCATCTGCATCTCCTCTGCATCTCCATCTCCTCTGCATCTCCATCTCCTCTGCATCTCCATCTCCTCTGCATCTCCATCTCCTCTGCATCTCCATCTCCTCTCCATCTCCTCTGCATCTCCATCTCCTCTGCATCTCCGTCTCCTCTCCATCACCTCTGCATTTTCATCTCCTCTCCATCTCCTCTGCATCTCCTCTGCATCTCCATCTGCATCTCCATATCCTCTGCATCTCCATCTCCTTCTCTCTGCATCTCCTCTGCATCTCCATCTCCTTCTCTCCATCTCCTCTGCATCTCCATCTCCTCTGCATCTCCATCTCCTCTCCATCACCTCTGCATCTCCTCTGCATCTCCTCTGCATCTCCATCTGCATCTCCATATCCTCTGCATCTCCATCTCCTTCTCTCTGCATCTCCTCTGCATCTCCATCTCCTTCTCTCCATCTCCTCTGCATCTCCATCTCCTCTGCATCTCCATCTCCTCTCCATCACCTCTGCATCTCCATCTGCATCTCCATATCCTCTGCATCTCCATCTCCTCTGCATCTCCATCTCCTTCTCTGCATCTCCTCTGCATCTCCATCTCCTCTGCATCTCAATCTTCTCTCCATCACCTCTGCATTTTCATCTCCTCTGCATCTGCATCTCCTCTGCATCTCCTCTGCATCTCCATCTCCATCTCCTTTGCATCTCCATCTCCTCTGCATCTCCATCTCCTTCTCTGCATCTCCTCTGCATCTCCATCTCCTCTGCATCTCCTCTTCATTTCCATCTCCATCTCCTCTGCATCTCCATCTCCTCTGCATCTCCATCTCCTCTGCATCTCCATCTCCTCCTCTGCATCTCCATCTCCTCTGCATCTCCATCTCCTCTCCATCACCTCTGAATTTTCATCTCCTCTGCATCTGCATCTCCTCTCCATCTCCTCTGCATTTTCATCTCCTCTGCATCTCCATCTCCTCTGCATCTCCATCTCCTCTGCATCTCCATCTCCTCTGCATCTCCATCTCCTCTGCATCTCCATCTCCTCTGCATCTCCATCTCCTCTGCATCTCCATCTCCATATCCTCTCCATCTCCATATCCTCTGCATCTCCATCTCCTCTGCATCTCCATCTCCTCTGCATCTCCATCTCCTCTGCATCTCCATCTCCTCTGCATCTGCATCTCCATATCCTCTGCATCTCCATCTGCATCTTCATATCCTCTGCATCTCCATCTCCTCTGCATCTGCATCTCAATATCCTCTGCATCTCCATCTGCATCTCCATCTCCTTCTCTCCATCTCCATCTGCATCTCTCTGCATCTCCATCTGCATCTCCATCTCCTTCTCTCCATCTCATCTGCATTTCCATCTCCATCTGAATCTCCATCTCCTCTGCATCTGCATCTCCATCTCCATCTGCATCTGCATGTCCTCTGCATCTCCATCTCCTCTGCATCTGCATCTCCATCTCCTCTGCATCTGCATCTCCATATCCTCTGCATCTGCATCTCCATATCCTCTGCATCTCCATCTGCATCTCCATATCCTCTGCATCTCCATCTCCTTCTCTCTGCATCTCCATCTGCATCTGCATATCCTCTGCATCTCCATCTCCTTCTCTCCATCTCATCTGCATCTCCATCTGCATCTCCATCTGCATCTGCATATCCTCTGCATCTCCTCTGCATCTCCATCTGCATCTCCATATCCTCTGCATCTCCATCTCCTTCTCTCTGCATCTCCATCTGCATCTGCATATCCTCTGCATCTCCTTCTCTCCATCTCATCTGCATCTCCATCTGCATCTCCATCTCCTCTGCATCTCCATCTCCTCTGCATCTCCATCTCCATCTGCATCTCCATCTCCTCTGCATCTCCATCTCCTCTGCATCTCCATCTCCTCTGCATCTCCATCTGCTTCTCTCCATCTCCTCTGCATCTCCATCTCCTCTGCATCTTTATCTCCTCTCCATCACCTCTGCATCTCCGTCTGCATCTCCATATCCTCTGAATCTCCATCTCCTTCTCTCTGCATCTCCATCTGCATCTGCATATCCTCTGCATCTCCTTCTCTCCATCTCATCTGCATCTCCATCTGCATCTCCATCTCCTCTGCATCTCCATCTCCTCTGCATCTCCATCTGCATCTCCATCTCCATCTGCATCTGCATCTCCATCTCCTCTGCATCTCCATCTCCTCTGCATCTCCATCTCCATCTCCTCTGCATCTCCATCTGCTTCTCTCCATCTCCTCTGCATCTCCATCACCTCTGCATCTCCATCTGCATCTCCATATCCTCTGCATCTCCATCTCCTTCTCTCTGCATCTCCATCTGCATCTGCATATCCTCTGCATCTCCATCTCCTTCTCTCCATCTCATCTGCATCTCCATCTGCATCTCCATCTCCTCTCCATCTGCATCTCATCTGCATCTCCATCTCCATCTCCTCTGCATCTCTGTCTCCTCTGCATCTCCATCTCCTTCTCTGCATCTCCATCTCCTCTGCATCTCCATCTCCTCTGCATCTCCATCTGCTCTGCATCTCCACTCCCGGAACTTCCAGGAGACTTGGGATGTCTGATATTTACACAACTAACACATATCAAATCTGCCGCCTTTTCAAACAGTAACATATTTTCCGCTGTCGCAAACCTCAACTGTGCCCATGCGTCGGTGGAACCAGACGATAGGCTTAAATGTTTTCCAGCTTGACTGTTAAAAGCAGACGATTGGCTTTCCAGCGGGAGGGGCGGGGCATGTGCATACAACCGCCATCTTTGGCGTTACGGGTTTTCCCTTTATAGTTGTATTAAGGATTGAGGAAGTGGCATGTCTCCATATAAATAGTCTCTGGTAGAAGTCAAATGAGAATGAACATTTAATTGTGTGAAAACAGAATTAGACCTATGTCAAAAATGCTGCTGCACTGCTATATGCTGGATGCTATTTAGTTATTTAACATGTCAAATGTTTGTAAAGTCAGGTAGCCTACACCCATGATATGCTCAAGCCTTACCTGACTGAACTATGTTTTTATATTTCATTTTCAGCTGCTTTTAAAGGGTTAGTTCACCCAAAAATGAAAATTAAGTCATAAATTACTCACCCCCATGCTGTACCAACCCCGTAAGACCTTCGTTCGTCTTCGGAACACAAATAAAGATATTTATGATTAAATCTGAGAGGTTTATGACTGCTACATAGGCTCCCTAAGCGAACGAAACTTGACGGCCCAGAGAGTCATTAAAGAAAATGTTTAAATATTCCATGTCGCAACAGTGGCTCAACTATAAGTTTATCAAGCGACGAGAATACTTTTTGTGCGAAAAAACAAACAAAAATAACGACTTTATTCGACTATTCCTTTTCTTCCTTGTAGGCCTGAAACGAGACTTCAAGAGATTTCCACGACGCATGCGCGAGAATTGCGATCTCCTTCAACTACTTCAGTTCAGTTCTCGCGCATGCGTCGTAGAAATCTCTTGAAGTCTCGTTTCAGGCCTACAAGAAAGAAAAGGAATAGTCGAATAAAGTCGTTATTTTTGTTTGTTTTTTCGCACAAAAAGTATTCTCGTCGCTTGATAAACTTATAGTTGAGCCACTGTTGTGACATGGAATATTTAAACATTTTCTTCATTGACTTTCTGGGCTGTCAGGTTTCAGTCCCTTAGGCAGCCTATGGAGGAGTGATCCAGCTGTCACATTTAATCATAAATATCTTCATTTGTGTTCTGAAGACGAACGAAGGTCTTACGGGGTTGGTACAGCATGGGGGTGAGTATTTTTGGGTGAACTAACCCTTTAAAACAAGATTGATAGAACAAGCCGTATTGTTTGAAATGTCAGATACATCTACTACCGGTCAAGTAAAACCTCATGTCCGCTCTTTAACTTTTGAGCAACAGGAACGATTGTTGTTACAGCTTGAACAGGAACGTTTGAAATTTAAAAAGTAGAGTGTGAAAACTAGAAATGAACAGACTTAAGTTGAGCTGCAGAAATACCGCTTGGAGATAAGTGAAGGTGGGCTAAATGGTTCCGCTGATGCTTTGCAGGGTGATCCTCAAATGTTTGACACTGCTGGAAATTTGAGGTTAGTGCCTAAGTTTAATAAGCGAGACCCAGATACCTTTTTTATTTTGTTTGAGCGAATAGCGGAGGCAAGAGATGGGCCTAGTAAGGAATGTACACTGCTTTTACAATGTGTGCTCACTGGCAGGGCTCAAGAAGCTTATTCTACCCTTTCACTCTCGGACTTCAACGATTACTATATCGTTAAAGCGGCAGTATTAAAAGCGTACGAGTTAGTCTCAAAAGCGTACCGACAAAAATGTAGAACATTGTCCAAGGGGGTAAAGGAGGCTCATGTGGAGTTTGCTAGAGAGCTCACTACTGCTTTAACATTTTGATTGTATTTATTATTTTGATTTTACTAATGATATTATTGTTGGGCTAGTATTAATGTTATGTTTAATTTTGTTGTGTAAGGTCCTTGAGTGTCTTGAAAGGCGCCAACAAATAAAATGTAGAATTATTATTATTATTATTTACTGCATTTAATCGCTGGTGTATGGCACCTGAGGTGACCACGTTTGAAGAGTTGACTAACTTAATTGTGCTTGACCAGTTTAAGAACTCTGTTCCTGCTCGAATAGCAGCATATATAAATGAGCAGAAAGCAGAAACCGCTGCTGAGTTGGCTGATGACTATATTTTAACGCACAAGAGTAGTTTTGAGTTTCGGAAAAGGGATGATATTTTTGAAGAATAAGTGGATCGCATGCCCAGGGATTCATCTCTGATCTGTAATTATTGTCGTGGTAAAGGCCATTGGAAAAATGAGTGCCCTGTGCTTAAAGCTAAGAGTAAAGGGGGAAAGGTTCCTCGCGTTAGACCAGCTGGCCTTGTGGCACCATTGTTAAATTCTGTTAGCTTGTCTTCTGAAAGATCTCCCACAGCAGTTAATCACTTAAAAGATGGAGATTATGCACCGTTTATTACCTATGGGCATGTGTTGATTGTTGGTAAAGAGACAAAAGTTCCAGTGACGATACTGAGGGACACGGGAGCTTCCGAGTCCTTTATTTTTGAGTTATACAGAGACTAGTGTTCTTATTAGAGGAATTGGGTCAAATGTCCTGTCTGTCCCTTTACATAAAATAATGTTGTCATCTGAACTTGTGAATGGAGAAGTGGTGGTTGGAGTGCGTCCATCATTGCCAGTGGTAGGGGTGGAAATAATCCTGAGAAATAATTTGGCAGGGGGCAGGGTTTGGCCTGATGCCTTTTCACCTGTGGTTTCATCTTTTCCCCTTCCAGGTCCTGATGAGAGCAACAAGAACTTTCCAGAAGTATTGACTGCTTGTGCTGTAACTCGCCCTATGACCTCTGCACAGCCAAAGTTATCCTTTATTCTTTAGTTAGACCAACATTTTCCTTGCCTGATGACCTTTCTGTTTCCTCTTCTGATTTGATCCAGGAGCAGCAACTTGATTCTTCTCGCCATAAATTTTTTGAGAGTGTGATGTCTTCTGATGAAATTAGGCATGTTGCTCATGGTTATTTTTTGCAGGATGGAATGTTGGTGAGGAAATGGATTCCTCATGGAAGTGACTTTGCTGGGGATCCTATCATGCAGGTGGCAGACCCAGAGAAATATCAATCATTGGTGTTGGACATTTCTCATGATAAACTTGCAGGCCATTTAGGTGTAAGAAAGACTTATGACAGAATCCTTTGTAATTTTTTGGGCCAAAATTGAAGAAGGGTGTGTCAAAGTATATCAAGACATGTCATACCTGTCAACTAACAGGCAAGCCGAATCAGAAGATCAAATCTGCTCCACTGTTTCCTATTCCTGCTGTTGGTCCACCTTTTGAGCACTTATTGATTATTGATTGTATAGGCCCGCTGCCTAGTCAAAATAAGGTAGTATTTATTTGCTCACTGTAATGTGTGCATCGACTCGGTACCCTGTGGCCTATCCCCTCTGTACGATCACTGCAAAATCCGTGGTGAAGGCCTTGACTCAGTTCATTTCCATTTTTGGCATTCTGAAGATTGTGCAAAGTGATCAAGGTTCTAATTTTACTTCTCATTTGTTTTTCGCAGGTTTTGAAACTGTTGCACATAAAGCACAATAAAGCTAGCGCTTATTATGCCCAAAGCCAGGGGGCTTTGGAGCGCTTCCATCAGACGTTGAAGTCCTTACTGCATGCTCATTGTGCAGAGCTGGGGGTGATTGGGAGCAGGGATTGCCATGGTTAATGTTGTCAGCGCGTGAGGTAAGCCAGGAAAGTACTGGTTTCAGTCCCAATGATTTAATGATTTGGTGTTTGGGCACACCGTTCGGGGACCACTGGCTGTGCTCTGCGATAACTGGACTGAAGGTACACCACCTCAGAATTTAAGTTATGTGAACGACTTTAAGCGCAGATTGTATGAAGCAGGTAAAATGGAAAAAAAAACAATTGCATTCTTCGCAGAGACGTATGAAGTCACTTTACGATCGGCAAACTGAGAAATGACAATGTATGCCTGGCGATCAAGTGTTGGCTCTGTTACCTGTGGAGGGTTCACCATTTCAAGGTCGGTTTACTGGTCCATATATAGTGGATAAAAACAAGTTACTGACTTAAACTATCTTCTTGCCACCCTAGAGAGAAGTTTGTTGAAGACCTATTACCGTTCTCAAAAAGCGTTAGACGCCGAGACGGATATGAAACCTGCATTTGTAGTTGAAAGTACTTCACTTATTCTTTTGGAAGAGGGAACTGATGGAGTTTCTTTCCCTGAGAATACGTTGCTGTTGGCGACGTACGTTTTTCGCCATTCGCCAACGTTTTTATCGGGTGTCCCCAAATAAACTCCTGCATCTTGTTGCTGAAGTTCAGTATATGCTGGATCATGACATCGCACGGCCATCATTTTCCAGCTGGGCATCCCTCTGCTTGCTTGTCAACAAATCTGATGTAACATTGGTTTTGCACCGACTATAGGAAAATAAATAGTGATGAAACCAGACTCATTTCCACTCCCTCGTATTGAGGATTGTGTTGATCTTGTTGGGGCGGCGGAATTTGTAAGTAAGTTCGATCTTCTTAAGGGCTACTGGCAGGTTTCGTTGACCCCAAGGCCTCAGGAGATTTCTTCCTTTATTAAGTCTGAGGGGTTATTTTCTTATAATGTAATGAGTTTTGGCCTCAGAAATGCGCCTGCAACATTTCAGCGACTTATGAATAGGGTTGTTTCTGGATTGGAGGGAGTCACGGTTTATTTAGACGATGTGGTGGTTTTTAGTGATTCATGGGAGCAGCACTTGAGTCGTACTGCAGACCTGTTCTCACGTTTTATTTTGGTGAGGCTGGCCTGATGGTTAACCCTCTGGGGTCGGAAATCACGCCGGCGTGATCTGCTCACTTTTTTTCTTATCAGTGCAAAACAAACTCAAAATACTTTGTTGATTTTGATCTTACATATAAGTGTTACACATCATTCAATACTGTTAAATGTCTTCTTTTTTTGTGTACATTCTTATTAACATCAAAACCTTGTGTTTTTGTAAAATAAATCAAATAAACAGGGTCCGCTTTCAGTTCACTTTGTCTCCGCAACTAACCCTACAATTACATAAATATTACCAAGTAAAATAACATGACAATTTCCAGCTTTCACAAGGTTAATTGCAGCAATTCCTGGGTTACTGTCCTCTTAAATTTATATTTGTTCTGAATTCTGCGTGATGAGACAGAGAGTCGATTCCAAATAGATATTGCTCTATAAAGTGATGTGTGTTTCAGAAAATTTGTCCTGGGAAGCAAAAGTTTTATGTCACCACCTAATGCCTGCCTGGTGCCATATAGGTGTCTACTTCCTACAAAAACAATCTGCTCAGAGAGAAACTGTGGCTGTTTCATAAAAACTGCATTCCACAATATTAAAATTAATCGTAGTTTAATTTTGTCTTCAACTGTGAGCCAAGAAAGGCATTTATGCATCAGGACCACGTTAGTGTCAAGAGAGCATTGCAGGACAGTCCTCGCTGCTCTATTTTGTGCCACCTGAGGCTTACGAAGGTCTTTTTGTGATGCAGACGACCATATAATTGGACAGTTTTCTAAATGGCACAAAACAAGAGACTGAACAACCTGTTTAGCAATGGACATAGGAATATATGACATACATTTTCTGGACATTGCAATACCATTCCCCATTTTAACTATCATTCCATCAATATGAGCTGACCAAGACAAGTAAGAATCCAAGGTGACGCCCTTAAGTATTGAGTTATCAATTGATGTAGGTTGTGTGTAGATGCTAGCAAAGGGAGCGGTACTGTTACAAGCTGATGAGGGGATTACTGTTTATGAACAATGTTTTGTCTTGCTCTCCTTTACACTCTTAAATTGCTTCTACAGGGCCTGTAGTTGCTGAGGACATTGGGAGTAAAATGAAGTGTTTAGTGTTTTACAGTAATGGGGGTTATCGGGTGAAGGGTTAGGTTGGGTTTCATAAATGTAAACCCTTTTCTATGGGGGAGGGTGTTATGAACCCAGTATGGGTTATATTTGTGGGTTGTTTTCTCCTTTTGTTTGGTTTGCAGGATGGAGTTAGGGTGAGTGACGTCATTGATGACTGAGGAGTTACACCTGTGTGGGAGCTGATGCCGGCAATTAAAGCAGTTCCCTTCAGCTGTGACGGGCGCGCTCTCCCATCCTCGTGCCGTTTGCGTCCTTGATTCAGTTGTCTTTTTCCCATTTAATCATTATTACTTTAATAAATGTTATTTTTTTTATCATTATCCAACGTGTTGTCTCCCTCTTTGTCACGGCTTGCGAGCCGACCGTGACAGTGTGTGAGTGTGTGTGTGTGTGTGTGTCCAGGCGCAGGTCCTTCATCAGATCTGGATCCGGCGGACTGTGGTAAACCTCGGGATAAACACAGAGACTAATATTAGCGTAGACGCCATTATTCTTATGATGTAACGAGTACATAATAATAATAATAATAATCAGGTGTTATAGGGAGTGTTCCCGGTAACATTTTACATTATTTGAATAATAGAAATGTATAATGTTCTATGTGTACGCCAGGTAAAAGAGGAGTGTTTTTAGTCTAGATTTAAACTGACAGAGTGTGAGATCGCAATAGACGTGAAGGACTATAATGTGTTAAGACTTCACTCAAGTACTGGGAGCCGTTCAGTGCTTTGTAAGTAATCAGCAATATTTTAAAATGTATACTATGTTAATAGGCACCCAATGCAGTGTTGACAGAACCGGGCTAATATGGTCATATTTCCTGGTTCTGGTAAGAACTCGAGCTGCTGCGTTTTGGACCAGCTGTAGTTTGTTTATTAAGCGTGCAGGGCAACCACCCAGTAGAGCATTACAATAATCTAGCATTGATGATGCATGAACGCATGAACTAACTGTTCAAATTTTTTTATTGAAAGCATATGTCGTAATTTATATATATTTTTAAGATGGAAAAATGTGGTTTTACAGATGCTAGAAACTGGACTTTCAAATGAAAGATTGGTATTAAGGAGCACGCACACACACACACACACACCCAGGTTCCTAACCGACAACGAAGAATTGACAGAGCAGCCACAGCGGGCCTGTACAATCAATAACCAATAAGTGCTCAAAAGGTGGACTAACAGCAGGAATAGGAAACAATGGAGCAGGTTTGATCTTCTGATTCGGCTTGCCTGTTAGACAGTATTCTAGGTTATTACGTGAGGAAGTTTTTGGTCTAATAATTAGAATCTCTGTTTTTTCAGAATTTAGTAGTAGGAAATTACTAGTCATCCAGTTTTATATATCAGCTATGCATTCCGTTAATTTTGTGAATTGGTAAGTTTCGTCAGGGCGTGAGGAAATATAGAGCTGAGTAACATCAGCATAACAGTGAAAACTAATGCCATGCTTCCTAATGATATCTCCTAAGGATAGCATGTACAGAGTGTGTGTGTGTGTGTGTGTAGCATGTACAGAGTGAACAGCAACAGTCCTAGTAGTGAGCCTTGTGGTATGCCATACTGAACTTGTGATCGATCAATTTTCGAGTCTATTTAAAAGAATGTTGTGGTCGATGGTGTCAAATGCAGCACTAAGATCGAGTAACACTAATAGAGAGATACAACCACGATCAGATGATAAGAACTCTTTTGTGAGTCTTTTGTGACTCTGATGAGAGCGGTCTCAGTGCTATGGTATGGTCTAAATCCTGACTGGAAATCCTCGCAGATATCATTTCTTTTTAAAAAGGAACATAGTTGTGAAGATACTGCTTTTTCTAGTATCTTTGACAGAAAAGGCAGATTTGAGATCGGCCTGTAATTGACTAATTCTGTACGATCAAGTTGCGTTTTTTAACAAGTGGTTTAATCATAGCCAGCTTAAAAGTTATTGGTACATATCCTAGTGACAAAGATGAATTAATGATATTAAGAAGAGGATCTATGACCTCTGGAAGCATCTCTTTCAATATCTTAGTCGGTATAGGGTCTAACAAACAAGTTGTTGATTTAGATGATTTAACGAGTTTAGACAATTCTTCCTCTCCTATGGCAACAAATTAATAAAATTTTTCCTCAGGGAGACTGCAATGCACTGCCTGATGCAATACTGTAGTAGATGTTGCATAGTTATAATATTTTCTCTAATATTATTAATTTTGTAAAGTAAAGAAGTTCATAAAGTCATCACTGCTGTGCTCTTTGGAAACTTCAGAAGTAGAAGCTTTACTTCTTGTTAATTTAGCCATGGTTTCAAATAAATCCGAGGTCCTGACTCTCTGTGGTCATTAAAAATCCCATGGCACTTCTGGTAAAGAGTAGGGGTGTAACCCCGGTGCCCTGGCCACACTCCCTCCAATGGCCCTTGACAATCATGGCCTCCTAATAATCCCCATCCACTCAATTGGCTCTATCCCTCTCTCTCCTCTCCACTGTAGCTTGTGTGTGTGTGTGTGTATATGGTGAGTGCACTGGTGCTGTTATACTGTGGCTTGCCGTCGCATCATCCCAGTGGATGCTCACACTGGTGGTGGTTGACGAGAGACCCCGACATGATTGTAAAGTGCTTTGGGTGTACAGTAGTACATATGAAAAGCACTATATAAATGCCTCATTCATTGAAATACCTAGGTTTGTGTTTGTTTTCTTTTAAGAGAGTTGAAAAATAAGCAGATCTAGCAGTTTTTAAGGCCTTTCTGTATGCAATCGTGCTCTCTCTCCACGAAATGCGAAATACCTCTAGTTTAGTTTTCTTCCAGCTATGCTTCATGTTTCTGGCTGCTCTCTTAAGGGCCCGAGTGTGTGTGTGTGTGTGTGTGTGTGTGTGTGTGTGAGTGAGTGTGTTTGTTGTACCACGGCGTTGGACTATTTTCTTAAATCTTCTTTAAGCGCAAAGTAGCAACTGTGTCTAAAGTGCTGGAAAGGGGAGAGTTAAAAGTTTCTGATGCAACATCGAGATAGTAAAACATATCTGTTCATGGATAATTGAGCATGCATTTATTAATCATTTTGAGACTTAATTCATCCCATAGAGCTGCCACTGAAGATAGACAGACAGAGAGACAGACAGACAGAGAGACAGACAGGCAGAAAGAGAGACAGACAGACAGAAAGAGAGACAGACAGGCAGAAAGAGACAGACAGGCAGAAACAGGCAGACAGAAAAAGAGACAGACAGACAGAAAGAGACAGAAAGAGAGACAGACAGGCAGAAAAAGAGACAGAAAGACAGAAAGAGACAGACAGGCAGAACGAGAGACAGACAGATAGAAAGAGCCAGACAGAAAGAGAGACAGACAGGCAGAAAGAGAGACAGACAGGTCACTGGTCTCTCTCTCAGTGCTTTCTCACCGAGAAACAACCCCATCTGCTGTAAAATACAGATGAGAGGAGAGAATGAAGAAAGGAAACCAGCAGCAGCTTTAGAAAGAGAGAGCAGCTGTAAAATGGGGGAGAGAGAGAGAGCGTGCGGGCGAGCGTTGCCCTGAGATACAGGATGTCGTAACAGACGGAGCGCTGGACTGTGTGAGGGGAGCAGAGAGAGAGAGAGCGAGCGAGAGACACTGTGGTTTCCTCTCAGATCCCCCCGCCGCTCGCTCTCAGTGGTGTCGCCCGCTGCGCGCACAGATCTGTTATTGTGCAGCGCTGCAGAACACACAGACACACACAGACACACACAGTGTGTGGGAGCTGCGCTGTCATCGTCACTCAGGAAACGAGGGCGCTGGGGACGAGCGAGCGAGCGCAGGATAACAGCAGTCGGCCGGGGAAACGGGACTGAGACGGTCCTCTCGTCTCCGTCTCACAGCCTGTGTCCTCCATCCTCGAAGCAAGAGGATAAGAGGAGAAGAGGAGGACGAGCGCCCTCCCCTCGCTCGCAGCAGAACCCTCCGGAAACACAGAGAGAGAGAGAGAGAGAGAGAGAGTGTGTTTTATTCGTCCCTGCTTCTGCTCCGGTCTTCTCTCGGGAGCGAGCGGCTTGCTCATGTCCGTCAACTCAGAAAAATCATCTTCCCCAGAAAGGTATCGCGTCTCGCCACATCATCTCATCTACCTGTCTGTCCTCCATCTCTCTCTCTCTCTCTCTCTCTCTGTCCTCCATCTCTCTCTCTCTCTCTCTCTCTCTCTCACTCTGTCCTCCATCTCATCCTCATCTCTCTCTCTCTCTCTCTCTACTGTCTTCTGTTGTGTGTTTGTGTTTGCCTGATATCAAATGCAAACACAGAGAAGTGCTGTAATACATTTCATACAGTACACACACACACACGCACACACAAGGGTCTCAATTCTGCATGAGCTTATAAACACAGTATTTGGCGTTGAATCCACAGAGCATCCCAGTGTCTGTGTGATATACGAGCCGGACTCCACTGATGCGATGTGGTTGGTGCTGTTTTCTTCTGTGCATCTTCATCTTGCTCTGTGTGTCATCACTGCTGTTATATAGGCCATCACAACCAGATCACAAACCCCCGAGCCATCGCTTCCTCACTGCTTTCTTTATAAAGAATCACAACCAGATCACAAACCCCCGAGCCATCGCTTCTTTACTGCTTTCTTTATAAAGACAGAGAGAAATGTAGCACAGTTCACAGAGCCACACTTACATGCGTCTGGATCCAGTAAACACCCACATGTGCTGTGAGCAACACGAGCACAGGTCAGTGTGGAGTCTCCAGAGGAACGGCTGGATCTGGGATTGTGTGCCCGACGTGCCCTGAATGCAGTTTGGATGCTGTGTGTTCATGAGCGAGGAAGGTGTCATGATGTGTGATGTGAGTCTGACAGACAGTAGGGTAACGACTGGGATCTCAGAGGATGTTTGTCTTCCCTATATTATGTGAATATTGAACTTGAATGTTTTCAGAGGTCATTAAAGTGAACATGAGCATCCGCTTCATCAGACTCGCGTGACTCGAGGCGTAGTGTAGGACCGGATGGGCAGATGCGGTCTGAAACCAACAGGTGATGGAAAACTGAAGCTCGGACCCCGGCTCGGTCAGGCGGTGGGAGCTCTGCGTGTCTAGGGTTAGAGGACCAGAGGGACGAGTGTAGGCGTCTATGACAGATCTCAGACCTGTGCCACACACAGGTTAGCAGCGTAACCAACAGATACAGGGCCGAGAGGAGCTGCGGCGCAGACCTGCTGACTGACTCTAGTTTCTGAAGAAGATCTGCATGCACTCTGAACATACGGTTCTGCCTGTGGATCTCTGGTTTCTAATAAGTGTCTCCGCTCACAAACTGTGTCCCGTCCAGCGGCAGAGTCACTCGTAGCAGCCGTTATATTGTGAACATGCTCTGTTTTCGAGGCGGTCTGACCAGAGCTCTCCAGATTGTGTGTGTGTGTGTAACACACACCAGAGGCTCTGTGAATGGACTGCAGGTTTGCACCCCCTGCCTCAGAGAACCTGCCCATGTGTTTCCCAGTGACGGCCACAGATATCCAGAGGGATCATCAGTCGATCACAGAGGTTTAGGACAGCAGTGTGAAACAGTCATAAGTCTTCTGGAGCTACTTTCTGTCTCTCTGACGCGATTCGTCTCGCGTCATGTGATCCCTGTTAGTGGAAATGACACCAGCTCACAGAGGCAGTCTTGACGTGAGTGAGTGAGTGAGTGAGTGAGTGAGTGAGTGAGTGAGTGAGTGAGTGCGCGCACGTGTGTGCTAAACTAGAGGTATTTCGCATTTCATGGAAAGAAAGCATTATTGCATAAAGAGAGGCCTTAAAACTGCTAGATCTGCTTATTTTTCAACCCTATTTGAAAAAAAACTAACACGAACCTAGGTAGTTATTTGAAACAGTTGCCAAAATAACGAGAAATAAAGCTTCTACTTCTGAAGTTTCCAAACAGCACAGCAGTAATGACTATGACTATTGTCATTGACAAATGACTAATATATATTGTTAAAAGCACTATATAAATGAAGGTGACTTGACTTGTTTATTTTGATTTTTGTCAATGGTTAAGGGTGTTTTACACTTTCAGGGGTCTGAGCAGGTTCTTTTAAAGAGGACTCAAGTGTGAAAACACTCTCCAGTGAAGATTTGTGACTGCTGTTTATAGAAGCATTGAGGCGTCTGAATCACTGAACCGCTCGTGTTCCACCATCTGTATCATTTATATCAACGTTATATTGATGTCTCTGCTATCTAGACATCAGCGTCTGCCACTGGAAAACATCTACTGACACACGTGGAACTGCTGAAACGACGAGAACATTGATAGTGTGTGAGTGTGAATTCTTGACTGCGTGTGAGTTGGTCATGAGATTCCTGGCGTCGCTCTCGTTCCCTGAATGCTCCACTGAGACACAGAGAGAGAGAGAGACAGAGAGAGAGAGAGAGAGAGAGAGAGAGAGAGAGAGAGAGAGACAGAGAGAGAGAGAGAGACAGAGAGAGAGAGAGTCAGAGAGAGACAGAGAGAGAGAGAGACAGAGAGAGACACAGAGAGAGAGAGAGAGTCAGAGAGAGACACAGAGAGAGAGAGAGAGTCAGAGAGAGACACAGAGAGAGAGAGAGAGACACAGAGAGAGAGAGAGAGACACAGAGAGAGAGAGAGAGAGAGAGTCAGAGAGAGACAGAGAGAGAGAGAGACAGAGAGAGAGAGAGAGAGAGAGAGAGACAGAGAGAGAGAGAGAGAGAGTCAGAGAGAGACAGAGAGAGAGAGAGTCAAAGAGAGACACAGAGAGAGAGAGAGAGTCAGAGAGAGACACAGAGAGAGAGAGAGAGTCAGAGAGAGACACAGAGAGAGAGAGAGAGAGAGACACAGAGAGAGAGAGAGTTTTTTTTTTTTTTTTTTTTTTATATAAATGTAATGTATTCATGCATTTGTTTACATTATTAATTTATTGATTATTTGTTCATTGCCTATGTAATGGCCAATGCTTTGGCAATACTGTATAAGTCATGCCAATAAAGCTCATTTGAATTTGAATTTGAGAGTCAGAGAGAGACAGAGAGAGAGAGAGTCAGAGAGAGACACAGAGAGAGAGAGAGAGTCAGAGAGAGACACAGAGAGAGAGAGAGTCAAAGAGAGACAGAGAGAGAGAGAGAGTCAAAGAGAGACAGAGAGAGAGAGACACAGAGAGAGAGAGAGAGTCAAAGAGAGACAGAGAGAGAGAGAGAGTCAAAGAGACACAGAGAGAGAGAGTCAGAGAGACACACAGAGAGAGAGAGAGAGTCAAAGAGAGACAGAGAGAGAGAGAGAGTCAAAGAGAGACAGAGAGAGAGAGAGAGAGAGAGTCAGAGAGAGACACAGAGAGAGAGAGTCAAAGAGACACAGAGAGAGAGAGAGAGTCAAAGAGAGACAGAGAGAGAGAGAGAGTCAAAGAGACACAGAGAGAGAGAGAGAGTCAAAGAGAGACAGAGAGAGAGAGAGAGTCAAAGAGACAGAGAGAGAGAGAGAGAGAGAGAGAGTCAAAGAGAGACAGAGAGAGAGAGAGAGTCAGAGAGAGATACAGAGAGAGAGAGAGTCAGAGAGAGACAGAGAGTCAAAGAGAGACAGAGAAAGAGAGAGTCAGAGAGAGACACAGAGAGAGAGAGAGTCAGAGAGAGACACAGAGAGAGAGAGAGAGTCAGAGAGAGAGAGAGAGAGTCAGAGAGAGACACAGAGAGAGAGAGAGTCAGAGAGAGACACAGAGAGAGAGAGAGTCAGAGAGAGACACAGAGAGAGAGTCAGAGAGAGAGAGAGAGAGTCAGAGAGAGACACAGAGAGAGAGTCAGAGAGAGAGAGAGAGAGTCAGAGAGAGACACAGAGAGAGAGTCAGAGAGAGAGAGAGAGAGTCAGAGAGAGACACAGAGAGAGAGACAGAGAGAGACGTTTAGCAGATATCCCTCCATCATTATGGATCACAGTTACTCTAACTCCAGCAGGATGTTTGGTTTAGCGCTCAGTGCACTGCGATTACGACATCGAGCCAAGCACAGGTAAAGTACATGTTTTTCGCTTCTTATACATGAGATCTAACCACAGCTCATCTGAGCCAATCAGATTCACTCAGACACAAGTCAAGTCAAGTCATCTTCATTTATATAGCGCTTTTAACAATGGATTGTTCCAAAGCAGCTTTACAGAGATAAACATATAATTTAAGGTAACAGATTGTTTTGGCTTTATAGCGGTTCTTGAATAATATTATTTCCAGCTAAAGTTAGTTTTGATTGATTCACCTCCATTGAAATGATCATTTGTTATTAAATTAGGGGCCGCTAAGATGACGCCGTTCTCTCTAAACAGACTTTAAACGCGAACCTGTGATTAACGCTGACGGCGTTCACATGCTCATTCAGAATTGATTCTATAGTTATGTGCTTTTGAAAATATGTGCGCAGGTTTATAATTCATACAACCCATGCCTAAACAAACTACTTGTCTTGCCTATAAATTTTGACACAGAATTTTGTTTTATTTTATCACTTCGGGGTACGCGAGCCGGAATTCACAACGCTTCATCTGTAGAGTGGGAAAGGGATCCTCCATAGGGAGAGGATAGGGTTAGGGATTAGGATTAGACATCACTAATCTGCATATTGGAGTCTTAAAGGTACAGTAATAAAAACAGCCTGTTTGAGTGTGTGGGTTGTAAAAAAAGACGAAGATCACGGTGTGTGTGTGTGTGTTCTGTGGTCTCATTCGATACACAATGGTCAGAATGTGACACACTGCCTGTGAATGTGTGTTAGGGGTGTGAATTGAAACGCTGAACTATATTTGTTCACATTTAGCTGAGTGAACGTTAGTGTGTCTGCATGTGTGTTTTAATTCTTAAAAAATGGATTTTATATCAAGCTGGATTCTAGATTCATGTCTGTAGTTTCTATGGCAACAGGATGTGTTCTGTGCGCTTTGAGACGCTGTCTGAACGCTGTGTGTGTGTGTTCTTGTAGGCCCGACACACAGAAGGTTCCGTCCACTCCCCCCCCTCCCCCTCCTCCTCCCCCTCCTCCTCCACCCCCCCCACCCGAGCCCGTGGCCCCGTCGGAGCCGGAGGAGGAGATTCTGGGCTCTGATGATGAAGAGCAGGAGGATCCGGCCGACTACTGCAAAGGTAGCACACACATCTGTCTGTCTGTCTGTCTGTCTGTCTGTCTGACTGTTTGTCTGACTGTCTCTCTCTGTCTGACTGACTATCTGTCTGTCAAACTCTCTGTCTTCTGTCTGTCTGTTTGTCTGACTGTCTCTCTATCTGACTGTCTGTCTTACTCAGTCTCTTTGTCTGTCTGTCTGTCTGATTGTCTGTCTGTCTCTCTATCTGATTGACTGTCTGACTCAGTCTCTTTGTCGGTCTGTCTGTCTCTGTCTGTCTGTCTGTTTGTCTGTCTGTCTGTCTGTCTGTCTGTCTGACTGTCTCTCTGTCTGACTGTCTCTCTATCTGATTGACTGTCTGGCTCAGTCTCTTTGTCTGTCTGTTTCTCTGACTGTCTGTCTCTCTGTTTATATAGCGCTTTTAACAATGTAAATTGTTCCAAAGCGGCTTTACAGTGATATCAGGAGATTACAGAAACAGAGATTGTTTAGGCTTTACAGCAGCTCTAGAATAAAGTTATTGTCCAGCTAAAGTTAGTTTTGATTGATTCACTTCCGTTGCAAAGATTATTTTATTAAAGTTATTTTAACTTTATTTTAACCGGAATTATCCCGACAACGATTATCTGTACAGAGGAGAAGGGAAGGAGGCCTTCACAGGGAGGGACTAGTGACACTTCAGGACTGCTTTGTTGTCACGTCCAGGCACAGGTCCTTCATCAGATCTTGAGTGTGTGTGTGTGTGTGTTGTGTGTGTGTGTGTGTGTGTGTGTGTGTGTGTGTGTGTGTGTGTGTGTGTGTGTGTGTGTGTGTGTGTGTGAGTGTTTGTGTCCAGGCGCAGGTCCTTCATCAGATCTGGATACGGCCTGGATCCGGTGGACTGCGGTAAACCTCGGGATAAACAGAGAGACTAATATTAGCGTAGACGCCATTCTTCTTATGATGTAACGAGTACATCAAGATTTAAGCGAAGTGTTCCCAGTTCCGGCTGACCTAATCTATGCAGCCTAACATTGAATTATAGAAGTCTATAATGTATTATGTGTATGCTAGGTCAAATAGATGTGTTTTTAGTCTAGCTTTGAACTGACAGAGTGTGTCTGCTTCCCGGACAATGGTAGGAAGACTGTTCCAGAGTTTTGGTGCTAAATAGGAAAAGGATCTACCACCTGCAGTCGATTTAGATATTCTAGGTATTATCAACTGACCGGAGTTTAGAGATCGCAATAGACGTGAAGGACTATAATGCGTTAAGAGCTCGCTCAAGTACTGTGGAGCTAAACCATTTAGTGCTTTGCAAGTAATCAGCAATATTTTAAAATGTATTCGATGTTTAATAGGGAGCCAATGCAGTGTTGACAGAACCGGGCTAATATGGTCATACTTCCTGGTTCTGGTAAGAACTCGAGCTGATGCGTTTTGAACTAGCTGTAGTTTGTTTATTAAGCGTGCAGGGCAACCACCCAGTAGAGCATTACAATAGTCTAGCCTTGAGGTCATGAACGCATGAACTAATTGTTCCGCATTTGTCAATGAGAGCATATGGCGTATTTTAGATATATTTTTAAGATGAAAAAATGTGGTTTTATAGATACTATTCACGTGACTGACAGACAGACAGATAGATCTGTCTGTCTGTCTCTCTCTCTGACTGTCTGTCTGTCTCTTTGTCTGTCTCTCTGTCTGTCTGTCTGTCTGTTTGTCAGACTATCTGTCTGTCTCTCTCTCTGTCTGACTGTCTGTTTGTCTCTCTGTCGGACTGT
This sequence comes from Tiaroga cobitis, assembly GCA_030578255.1. NCBI lineage: Eukaryota > Metazoa > Chordata > Actinopteri > Cypriniformes > Leuciscidae > Tiaroga > Tiaroga cobitis. Next base: position 148,978 of record CM060615.1, read on the forward strand.
CTGTCTGTCTGTTTGTCTCTCTGTCTGTCTGTCTGCCTGTCTGACTGTCTCTCTGATTTTCTGTCTGTCTCTCTCTCTGACTGTCTGTCTGTCTCTCTGTCTGTCTGTCTGTTTGTCGGACTATCTGTCTGTTTGTCTTTCTGTCTGACTGTCTGTTTGTCTCTCTGTCTCTCTGTCTGTTTGTCTGACTCTCTCTGTCTGTCTGTTTGTCAGACTATCTGTCTGTCTCTCTCTCTGTCTGACTGTCTGTCTGTCTCTCTGTCTGTCTGTCTGTCTTACTGTCTGTCTCTCTGTCTGACTGTCTGTTTGTCTCTCTGTCTGACTGTCTGTCTGTCTGTCTGTTTGTCTCTCTGTCTGACTGTCTGTTTGTCAGACTATCTGTCTGTCTCTCTCTCTGTCTGACTGTCTGTTTGTCTCTCTGTCTGACTGTCTGTCTGTCTGTTTGTCTCTCTGTCTGACTGTCTCTCTGTCTGTCTGTCTGTCTGTCTCTCTCTCTCTCTGACTGTCTGTCTCTCTGTCTGTCTGTCTGTTTGTCAGACTATCTGTCTCTCTCTCTCTCTGTCTGACTGTCTGTCTGTCTCTCTGTCTGTCTGACTGTCTGTCTCTCTCTCTGTCTGACTGTCTTTTTGTCTCTCTGTCTGTCTCTCTGTCTGTCTGTCTGTTTGTCAGACTATCTGTCTCTCTCTCTGTCTGACTGTCTGTTTGTCTCTCTGTCTGACTGTCTGTCTGTCTGTCTGTTTGTCTCTCTCTCTGTCTGTCTGCCTGTCTGACTGTCTCTCTGATTGTCTGTCTGTCTGTCTGTTTGTCAGACTATCTCTCTGTCTCTCTCTCTGTCTGACTGTCTGTTTGTCTCTCTGTCTGACTGTCTGTTTGTCTCTCTGTCTGCCTGTCTGACTGTCTCTCTGATTGTCTGTCTGTCTGTCTGTCTGATTGTTTGTCTGTCTGTCTGTCTGTCTGTCTGATTGTTTGTCTGTCTGTCTGATTGTTTGTCTGTCTGTCTGTCTGTTTGTCTCTCTGTCTGACTGTCTGTCTGTCTGTTTGTCTCTCTGTCTGTATGTCTGCCTGTCTGACTGTCTCTCTGATTGTCTGTCTGTCTGTCTGATTGTTTGTCTGTCTGTCTGTCTGTCTGTCTGTCTGTCTGTTTGTCTCTCTCTCTGTCTGTCTGCCTGTCTGCCTGTCTGACTGTCTCTCTGATTGTCTGTCTGTCTGTCTGTCTGATTGTCTGTCTGATTGTTTGTCTGTCTGTCTGTCTGTCTGTTTGTCTCTCTGTCTGTCTGTCTGTCTGCCTGTCTGACTGTCTCTCTGATTGTCTGTCTGTCTGATTGTTTGTCTGTCTGTCTGTCTGTCTGATTGTTTGTCTGTCTGTCTGTCTGTCTGTTTGTCTCTCTCTCTCTGTCTGTCTGCCTGTCTGACTGTCTCTCTGATTGTCTGTCTGCCTGTCTGACTGTCTCTCTGATTGTCTGTCTGTCTGTCTGATTATTTGTCTGTCTGTCTGTCTGTTTGTCTCTCTGTCTGACTGTCTGTCTGTCTGTTTGTCTCTCTGTCTCTCTGTCTGTCTGCCTGTCTGACTGTCTCTCTGATTGTCTGTCTGTCTGTCTGTCTGATTGTTTGTCTGTCTGTCTGTCTGTCTGTCTGTCTGACTGCCTATCGGGTCAGAGGTCATGAGTCGGGTCAGAGGTCACTCGAAGCCAGTGATTTTAGTTTATAAAGTTATAAATATGGATATTTGTCTTCAGAAGGCCTTTATTAACCCCATGGTAACCTGTATGAATTACTGTTATGATGGATGTGCTTCAAAATCTCCATTCACTCCCGTTATAAAGCTGAGAAGAGTCAGGATATTTTTTTTATATAACTCCGACTGTGTTCGGCTGAAAGAAGTCAGATACACCTAGTATGGCTCGAGGGTGAGTAAACTATGGGATAATTTTGGGTAAACTATCACCTTAATATTGAAAAGAGTTATTAAAAGTGGAATATGCCACAGAAAATAACTCATATTAAGTACTCACACACTGACAGGCAGCTTTCTGTGCGCAGCTAAACCGTCATATACACACACAAATATGTCAAAATCTGAGCATCCATGTGAACACAGTCGGTTTGTCTCGAGTCAAGGTAAAGAGTTGTGGGAATCGGATGTGCAGTGTTGGGAACGTTACTTTAAAAAAGTTATTAGTTATAGTTACTCACTACTTGTTCCAAAAAGTAACAGTTAGTAACTGAATTACTCTATAATAAAAGTAACTCGTTGCCAGGAAAAGTAACTATTTGCATTACTGTTAAAAAAAAGTTGCTATATGTCAAAGAATTTGGATTTCTTTAGCAGTTTTCACAAGTCAGTTGAAATGAGTAGAACAGCAGGTGTTTGTACATAACTTTCTATATTTATTGCACGTCGACAGACAGTAAGAGGTTTATCCTGCACTTCACTGCACTTATTAACCCACCTCCTCAATAGCTGTGTAAGCCAAGGGTGCGTTCAGATTACACAGTTTATTCAATCAATACATAGTAACGCACATAGGCGTCGATTTTGTCATGAGTTATTTTGTACCCACCACTTTTAGAAACAAATAAATAAAACATCTCCAGTTAACTAGCAGAGCATTCATTTAGTTCGCTATTAAATAAGAGATCTAGCGTTAAATTGTTTTGGTTTTGAATTTGAACTCAACCTGAGCGGTCGTTGCCGCGGCTATCAGTTGCAAATTTGTTCTCTTGTGGCGCGCGCGCAGTCTTCACTCGGACGCGCTCTTCAATCTATCGCCGTTGTGGAGACTCTATTCATTCCGGTAAAATCACAAAATAAAATGCACACAAACGTGTCACTGCTTGATATAGACTGTAACCACTGATGAACATATTCAGTTTTGATGAGAGAAAAAAAAACTATAGGCTACGAGGGCGGATTAGAACCCATAACCTCTGACACACTTGGCAAAAGATCTACCACTAGACCAAACAATAATTGTGGATTGAGGCATTTATTTATGGCTTGAGCAGAGAGGCTGCACAGTTTGACAAGTTTTTTACCATAGACTGTAAAAAGGTTTGTACCCAGCACTTCTGAAAATGCACTTCCGAATGCGTCTCACATTTCAAACCAAACTGACGCCGTGGTAACGCACCGCATTTAACGTCCAGTAACGTTAACGACGGGAAAAGTAATTAGTTAGATTACCCCGTTACTGAAAAAATAACGTCGTTACCAAACGCCGTTCTTTTAAACGGCGTTATTCCAAACACTGCGGATGTGTATCAGTATATTGATCTGTGCATCAGCTCTTAAGCCCCAGATATACTTCTACTTTCTGAGAGGAAAGCATGCAGCACATATTTACATATTCATATTCATCTAAAAACTTTAAAGTGACAGCAGCCTAATAAATCACTCACTGCTCTTGCCTGAATAACTTTTGTAGCTTTTAATAAATATCGGTGTGTATTTAATTCAATCAGAGAAGACCCTGCAGTGATTTATTTGATACATTTCAGGTGAATTATTGTTTTCACTTTTTATTTTAAAAACATTTTCATGCATTTATGCCCATCTTATTATTGGTTCTGATTATTGGCAGAAGTTTTCAGCCTTCAGTGTTTTTCTGTCCTCACTGAAGGTGAAACGTTGCATGTGTTTAATAAGGCTTTTATTTGTCATCATCTAATCTAGTGCTAATCTAGTTATGTTGGTAAACCGCTTCTTCTAGAACTCATGTTTACATCCACATCACACACATATACCGCAGTGTAGAGACGAAACATACACTGTGACAGAATCCTGTGCTGGAAAAACTGTTAATAAGCGTGAGTGCCGGATGAGGATACTGCTGAGCTCTTCTCTGAGGAGCTGAAGGAAACTGTATCCGGATTCTCCCGTTTCATCGCCGCTCTCGTGTTTCTGTGTCGCAGGAGGATACCATCTGGTCAAGATCGGGGACCTGTTCAACGGCAGGTACCATGTGATCCGCAAGCTGGGCTGGGGCCACTTCTCCACCGTCTGGCTGTGCTGGGACATCCAGTGAGTAACGGCAAACACTCATCTAACTTATGAATGGGAGAAAGTGCAACGCAGAATAAGCCCCGCCTTCTACATTAAACAGCCAATCGCTGATTGGTGAAGTCATCGTGTCACTGCAGCTGCTGTTAGAAGCTCCGGTTGCTATAGAAACAGTTATTGTTCTGAGATGCACTTGTGCTGCACCTGAAAAACAAGCATTTGAGCATAAGAAACAACATCTATGAAACGGTTGTTGTCAGATTTCATTGGTGATTCCAAATATGAAATTTAAATGTAAGCGTTGGAGAATTTGGTATTTCCCTATTCAAAGAGAGACAAGCTGTATGTGTGTGTGTGTGTGTGTGTGTGTGTGTGTTACCAACTGTGTGAGTGAGTGTGTGTGTGTTACTTATTGCGAGTATAAACTGTGTGTGTGTGTGTTAACAGAGCGAAGCGTTTTGTTGCAATGAAGGTTGTGAAGAGTGCACAGCATTACACAGAAACGGCACTGGATGAAATTAAATTACTCAGATGTGTGAGTACCTAACACACTCACTCTCACTCTCTCTCTCTCACACACACACACACACACACACTCTCTCTCTCTCACACACTCACAGACACACACACTCTCACAAGCACAAACACACTCTCTCTCACACATACACACACACACACACACTCTCACACACTCTCACACACACTCACACACTCACAGACACACACACACACACACACTCACATACACACGAATGTGACACGATCACTGGAGTCAGACATGCCTTGTTTCCTTTCTTTACACACCTCTCTCTCACACACACACACTCACACAGACACACTCACTCACAAATGTGACACGATCACTGGAGTCAGACATGCCTTGTTTCCTTCCTCTACACACACCTCTCTCTCTCTCTCTCTCTCTCTGTCTCAGGTGCGTGAGACAGATCCTGATGATCCTAATAAGGACATGGTTGTTCAACTCATAGACGACTTCAAGATCTCAGGGGTGAATGGGATTCGTATCCTCCCAGTGTGTGTGTGTGTGTGTTTGTTGTTGTTGTTCTCAAGTGTGTGTCAGTTTTCTTTAACTCTGGTACTCAGATGTGTGTATGGTGTTCGAAGTTCTTGGTCATCATTTGCTCAAGTGGATCATCAAGTCTAATTATCAGGGTTTGCCGTTACCCTGCGTCAAGAGCATCATTAGACAGGTAACCATACACACACTCCCTCACACTCCCTCACTGACCCCAACTGATCCACACTGACCCACACACTCCCTCACTGACCCTCACACTCACTCACTGACCCACACACTCCCTCACTGACCCTCACTCTCACTCACTGACCCACACACTCCCTTACTGACCCTCACTCTCACTCACTGACCCACACACTCCCTCACTGACCCTCACACTCACTCACTGACCCACACACTCCCTCACTGACCCTCACACTCACTCACTGACCCACACACTCCCTCACTGACCCACACACTCCCTCACTGACCCACACACTCCCTCACTGACCCTCACACTCACTCACTGACCCACACACTCCCTCACTGACCCACACACTCCCTCACTGACCCACACACTCCCTCACTGACCCTCACTCTCACTCACTGACCCACACACTCCCTCACTGACCCTCACTCTCACTCACTGACCCACACACTCCCTCACTGACCCTCACTCTCACTCACTGACCCACACACTCCCTCACTGACCCTCACACTCCCTCACTGACCCTCACTCTCACTCACTGACCCTCACACTCCCTCACTGACCCACACACTCCCTCACTGACCCACACACTCCCTCACTGACCCTCACTCTCACTCACTGACCCACACACTCCCTCACTGACCCTCACTCTCACTCACTGACCCACACACTCCCTCACTGACCCTCACACTCCCTCACTGACCCTCACTCTCACTCACTGACCCACACACTCCCTCACTGACCCACACACTCCCTCACTGACCCTCACTCTCACTCACTGACCCTCACTCTCACTCACTGACCCACACACTCCCTCACTGACCCTCACTCTCACTCACTGACCCACACACTCCCTCACTGACCCTCACACTCACTCACTCACTGACCCACACACTCCCTCACTGACCCTCACACTCACTCACTGACCCACACACTCCCTCACTGACCCACACACTCCCTCACTGACCCTCACTCTCACTCACTGACCCACACACTCCCTCACTGACCCTCACACTCACTCACTCACTGACCCACACACTCCCTCACTGACCCTCACACTCACTCACTGACCCACACACTCCCTCACTGACCCACACACTCCCTCACTGACCCACACACTCCCTCACTGACCCTCACTCTCACTCACTGACCCACACACTCCCTCACTGACCCTCACTCTCACTCACTGACCCACACACTCCCTTACTGACCCTCACTCTCACTCACTGACCCACACACTCCCTCACTGACCCTCACACTCACTCACTGACCCACACACTCCCTCACTGACCCTCACACTCACTCACTGACCCACACACTCCCTCACTGACCCACACACTCCCTCACTGACCCACACACTCCCTCACTGACCCTCACACTCACTCACTGACCCACACACTCCCTCACTGACCCACACACTCCCTCACTGACCCACACACTCCCTCACTGACCCTCACTCTCACTCACTGACCCACACACTCCCTCACTGACCCTCACTCTCACTCACTGACCCACACACTCCCTCACTGACCCTCACTCTCACTCACTGACCCACACACTCCCTCACTGACCCTCACTCTCACTCACTGACCCACACACTCCCTCACTGACCCTCACTCTCACTCACTGACCCACACACTCCCTCACTGACCCACACACTCCCTCACTGACCCTCACTCTCACTCACTGACCCTCACTCTCACTCACTGACCCACACACTCCCTCACTGACCCTCACTCTCACTCACTGACCCACACACTCCCTCACTGACCCTCACACTCACTCACTCACTGACCCACACACTCCCTCACTGACCCACACACTCCCTCACTGACCCACACACTCCCTCACTGACCCACACACTCCCTCACTGACCCTCACTCTCACTCACTGACCCACACACTCCCTCACTGACCCTCACTCTCACTCACTGACCCACACACTCCCTCACTGACCCTCACACTCCCTCACTGACCCTCACTCTCACTCACTGACCCTCACTCTCACTCACTGACCCACACACTCCCTCACTGACCCACACACTCACTCACTGACCCACACACTCCCTCACTGACCCACACACTCCCTCACTGACCCTCACTCTCACTCACTGACCCTCACTCTCACTCACTGACCCACACACTCCCTCACTGACCCTCACACTCACTCACTTCTAACCCATGCATGAAACCACATCGAGTATCCAGCATCGAGTGAAAGTGAAGTACTTCATGAAACCACAGAATCAGAATATATTTGATGCTTCATTTTCAGCAGATGTTTTCACTGTGGGCGGAGCTACGAGAACATCAGTGCAAGTCCTTGTTTTTTTGTATTCCTCATTCGGTGGCTCTGAATTGTCAAAACACCTCAAAATGCTTGCTACGGATGCAAAAAATGCAGAAAATCAAACGTGGTCAGATTTTTTTTCTGATGGAAGAAAGTTTAGCAGTCAGTGTGTAAACGTGATGGACAACGTGAGGTCGTATTTATTTTTGAACGTGCAAAAATTTCTGCCGAAAATTTCTGCCAGTGTACAAGGACCTTAAATGTGTGTGTGTGTATGTGTGTTGTGACGGTTAGCACAGTTATGAGCATGAGACGTCACTCAGACGAGGACCTGACGTGTGTGTGTGTGTTTGTGCAGGTTCTGCAGGGGCTGGACTACCTTCACAGTAAGTGTAAGATCATCCACACGGACATCAAGCCGGAGAACATCCTGATGTGTGTGGACGAGGCCTTCGTGCGCAGGATGGCAGTCGAGGCCACCGAGTGGCAGAAAGCAGGAGCGCCTCCTCCCTCAGGATCCGCCGGTACTTCTCCATTCATCCTCTGTTTCTTCTCCTCCGTTCATCCCTGATTCCTGTCATGATCCTCCACGTAATGAGTGTGACACTGACTCTGTGTGTGTGTGTGTGTGTTTGTTTGCAGTCAGCACGGCTCCGCAACTCAAACAGGTCAGTGAAGCTAACCCCCCCCCACACACACACACACACACACACAGCTGCTTTACATCCTCAACACATCAGATGTCTACATATTACATACAGGAACATGTTTTTTCAAGAACCCTTTCATAAGGCTTTAGTCACACTAACCCTCTAGCTCTGATCTGTAGGTTTAATTTTTTATAGTCTGTAACAAACACATGAAATCCAGCTTTTGCAAAACTATTATAATGAAACGAGCACATCATGATGGCGCCAGTATATTAGGGAATAACCAACCTGTAGTTACTGTAGTAAGTGTAGTGAATGTGCTGATATTGAGGGGAAGAGCCGAGTGATGACGCCAGAGAGGAGTGTGTGTGTTTGAGCTGTTTGCTGTGGTGTGCGCCTCCTACAGGTGGGGAAGATTTCCAAAAATAAGAAGAAGAAGCTGAAGAAGAAGCAGAAACGTCAAGCGGAACTGCTGGAGAGACGCATGCTGGAGATCGAAGCTCTGGAGCGAGAGGCAGAGAAACAGAGAGTGGGTGGAGCCACAGACTCCGCCCCCAGCCCCGCCCTGGCGCTGGCAGACAGTGAGGAAGAGGAAGAGGAGGATGAAGAGGTTGATGAGGACGAGGAGGCCGAGGGAGAGAAGGAGAGGCCCGTCAGACTCACCAACCACACATGTGAGTGAGCCTCTACTACATCAGTGATCAGTCACACATGAAAACCAGCATCATTTCATTTTTGTTTTACTTTCATTACTGTTCATTATTTTACAGGAGCAGATCTAACGTACATGCATGTATATACTGTAAATGGATACATACACTATATTGCCAAAGTATTAAGAGTTCCTTTCAATGGAACTAAGGGGTCGAGCCCAACCCCTGAAAAACAACCCCACACCATAATCCCCCCTCCACCAAACTTTACACTTGGCACAATGCAATCAGGCAAGTACCGTTCTCCTAGGAACCGCCAAACCCAGACTCATCCATCGGATTGGCAGACAGAGAAGCATGATTCGTCACTCCAGACAACACGCTTTACACCACTGCATCACACGCTTTACACCACTGCATCACACGCTTTACACCACTGCACCCCACGCTTTACTCCACTGCATCCCACGCTTTACTCCACTGCATCCCACGCTTTACACCACTGCACCCCACGCTTTACTCCACTGCATCCCACGCTTTACTCCACTGCATCCCACACTTTACACCACTGCATCAAACGCTTTACACCACTGCATCACACGCGTTACACCACTGCACCCCACGCTTTACTCCACTGCATCCCACGCTTTACTCCACTGCATCCCACACTTTACACCACTGCATCAAACGCTTTACACCACTGCATCACACGCTTTACACCACTGCACCCCACGCTTTACTCCACTGCATCCCACGCTTTACTCCACTGCATCCCACACTTTACACCACTGCATCAAACGCTTTACACCACTGCATCACACGCGTTACACCACTGCACCCCACGCTTTACTCCACTGCATCCCACGCTTTACACCACTGCACCCCACGCTTTACACCACTGCACCCCACGCTTTACTCCACTGCATCCCACGCTTTACACCACTGCACCCCACGCTTTACACCACTGCACCCCACGCTTTACACCACTGCACCCCACGCTTTACACCACTGCATCCCATGCTTTACTCCACTGCATCCCATGCTTTACACCACTGCATCCCATGCTTTACACCACTGCACCCCACGCTTTACACCACTGCACCCCACGCTTTACACCACTGCATCCCATGCTTTACACCACTGCACCCCACGCTTTACACCACTGCATCCCATGCTTTACACCACTGCACCCCACGCTTTACACCACTGCACCCCACGCTTTACTCCACTGCATCCCACGCTTTACACCACTGCACCCCACGCTTTACACCACTGCACCCCACGCTTTACACCACTGCACCCCACGCTTTACACCACTGCACCCCACGCTTTACTCCACTGCATCCCACGCTTTACTCCACTGCATCCCACGCTTTACACCACTGCATCACACGCTTTACACCACTGCATCCCACTGCATCACACGCTTTACTCCACTGCATCCCACGCTTTACACCACTGCACCCTACGCTTTACACCACTGCACCCCACTGCATCACACGCTTTACACCACTGCACCCCACGCTTTACTCCACTGCATCCCACGCTTTACACCACTGCACCCTACGCTTTACACCACTGCACCCCACGCTTTACTCCACTGCATCCCACGCTTTACTCCACTGCACCCCACGCTTTACACCACTGCATCCCACGCTTTACACCACTGCACCCCACGCTTTACACCACTGCATCCCACGCTTTACACCACTGCATCCCACGCTTTACTCCACTGCACCCCACGCTTTACACCACTGCATCCCACGCTTTACACCACTGCATCCCACTGCATCCCACGCTTTACACCACTGCATCCCACGCTTTACTCCACTGCATCCCACGCTTTACACCACTGCATCCCACGCTTTACTCCACTGCACCCCACGCTTTACACCACTGCATCCCACGCTTTACACCACTGCATCCCACTGCATCCCACGCTTTACACCACTGCATCCCACGCTTTACACCACTGCATCCCACGCTTTACACCACTGCATCCCACGCTTTACTCCACTGCATCCCACGCTTTACACCACTGCATCCCACGCTTTACTCCACTGCATCCCACGCTTTACTCCATTGCACCCCACGCTTTACACCACTGCATCCCACGCTTTACTCCACTGCATCCCACGCTTTACACCACTGCATCCCACGCTTTACACCACTGCATCCCACGCTTTACACCACTGCATCCCACGCTTTACTCCACTGCATCCACTGCATCCCACGCTTTACACCACTGCATCCCACGCTTTACTCCACTGCATCACACGCTTTACACCACTGCATCACACGCTTTACTCCACTGCGTCCCACGCTTTACTTTACTGCATCCCACGGTTTACACCACTGCATCACACGCTTTACTCCACTGCATCCCACGCTTTACTCCACTGCATCACACGCTTTACTCAACTGCATCCCACGCTTTACACCACTGCATCACACGCTTTACACCACTGCATCCCACGCTTTACTCCACTGCATCCCACGCTTTACTCCACTGCATCCCACGCTTTACACCACTGCATCCCACGCTTTACTCCACTGCATCACACGCTTTACACCACTGCATCACACGCTTTACTCCACTGCGTCCCACGCTTTACTTTACTGCATCCCACGGTTTACACCACTGCATCCCACGCTTTACTCCACTGCATCACACGCTTTACTCCACTGCATCCCACCCTTTACTCCACTGCATCCCACGCTTTACACCACTGCACCCCACGCTTTACTCCACTGCATCCCACGCTTTACACCACTGCATCCCATGCTTTACTCCACTGCATCCCACGCTTTACACCACTGCATCCCACGCTTTACACCACTGCATCCCACGCTTTACACCACTGCATCACACGCTTTACTCCACTGCATCACACGCTTTACACCACTGCATCCCACGCTTTACACCACTGCATCCCACGCTTTACTCCACTGCACCCCACGCTTTACACCACTGCATCACACGCTTTACTCCACTGCATCACACGCTTTACTCCACTGCATCCCACGCTTTACTCCACTGCATCCCACGCTTTACTCCACTGCATCCCACGCTTTACTCCACTGCATCCCACGCTTTACACCACTGCATCCCATGCTTTACTCCACTGCATCACACGCTTTACACCACTGCATCAGACGCTTTACTCCACTGCGTCCCACGCTTTACTCCACTGCATCCCACGCTTTACTCCACTGCATCCCACGCTTTACACCACTGCATCCCACTGCATCCCACGCTTTACTCCACTGCATCCCACGCTTTACACCACTGCATCCCACGCTTTACTCCACTGCATCCCACGCTTTACACGCTGCATCCCACGCTTTACTCCACTGCATCCCACGCTTTACCGAGTGACGATACGATACGTATTGCTTTTTATTTTTTACTTAAAACTTTTATCCCAGGACTTCTTTGATAATTCCAACTATTGTATCACAGAAATAATGATACTCTGAGGTTGAAAAGTAGCGGTACTTTGTAATGCATTAACTAACCTGGTAAAAACTCCTGAATCACAAGAAGACGCCACAATGTTTGTCTTGTTGAACCAAAGGCCTTATGTACGTCTGTGTCTGAGTTTTTCTTTGTAATTCTTCACAATAATTAGGACGACCTAAAAAGTTTGGTTGTGTGTTTTTGAGCCGATGTCTCCGTGTCTCTCAGGCGCAGAACCGGATCAGGACCAGCAGGAAAGTGAGGAGAACGAGGAAGAAGAAGAGTCACCCACACATACTCCACCCCGACAGCAGGAGGAGCGGGAAAACTCAGGACAACCAGAAGAACAGGAGGGAAATGAAGATGCGGGAGAGGAAAAGGAGGATAAAGCTGAGAAAGAGGAAACAGAAGTCACGCCCACACAGAACACCACAGATGACCTGAAGACACAGGAGAGTACGAACCAGGGAGAAACTGAGACGACAGAGAGACAAGAGGACGAGGAGGAGGAGGAGGATGAAGAAGAATACGACGATGATGATGAAGAGGAGGAGGAGGAGGAGGAAGAGGAAGAGGAGGCAGACGATGAAGGCCAAGAACACAATGACTCCTCTAAGACTAACGGTCATGTGATCATGTGTGTGCAGGAGCGTGAGTCTCCCAGCATGCCTCAGTCATCACTCCTCTGCCCTCTGGTGGAGTCGGAGATCAGCACGACCGACCGCGAGGCTTCCGACGCCTCCCACGAGCTTCCCAACGGAGAACCCGGACTCCCCAATGGAGAACCCGGACTCCTCAACGCAGAACCCGGACTCCCCAACGGGTCTCGGCACCGGGGAACCACCCCACGCTTCCCCGAGCTCCCGCTGGACCCCGCGCTCCCCGAAGCCGAGGACGAGGTCCAGGCTCTCAGCGGGAACACTGACCGCAGCAGAACCGTGTCCTCGTCCAGCACCGGGGACACGCCCAGAGGTCAGTCACACACACACACATTGGCTACGTTTACATGAGACACGCTCAGCAGTCAGTCACACACACACACACGCTGGCTACGTTCACATGCAACCAAATAATCCGTTAATAATGGGATTGACGACTCAATTGGACTGAAAAGCCTTCATCTAAACTCGTTAATCGATCCGATTTAGCTCGATCCAAATATAATTTTGATCGGATTAAAAGGGGGGGTTTATTCCTTTTCTAATCCGATCGAGAGAACATGTAAACACTTGATCGGTTGAAAACCGAAACTGAAAGGACTGTGCATATGCAATGATGTAGAAATAGCGTTATGACGTGTGGCGCACGAAACAAGCTGTTGTTCCTGTTGAAAAAAAAGTCATATAAACAAGTTTCCCGTCATCCTGTAATTCTCCTTTCACTCCTCAGTGTCTGTGAAGTGGAGCAGGACAATGGACCACCAGTGCTTTTTTCAGTTCCCAGGCATTTTTACTGCGTGATAAATATAAAATTAATTGATACATTTATAAATTCATAGGCTCATTGTCTCCAAATTATGACCAGAAATGGATCAATATTAAGTCTGCTGTTTAAAACAAATAAAGAACCTATGTAGGGGAATGGTTATGATGCACAAATGCGCATGCCAAAAAATCTTTTCCGATTTGAAGCTTGTGATATTTACCATTCATGTAAACACTACTTTCGGATTCATCAATCAGAATGAATTCAGTCCGATTGAAACCAAAGTTGTGCATGTAAACGTAGCCAGTGACACACACACTGCTGTATGTTGACTAATACACACTCCGTCTGTTCTGCAGCGAGGGTTCGAGCGGCCGATCTGCTGGTCAATCCTCTGGATCCGCGCAACGCAGACGTTCTGAGAGTCAAAATCGCTGACCTGGGCAATGCATGCTGGGTGGTAAGATGCTGTAAATGTGCATATAAGTGTAAATAGGTGAGCTGTGTGCAGATCTGAAATGTGATTGTCTTTCCAGCACAAACACTTCACGGAGGACATCCAGACGAGGCAGTACCGGTCCGTCGAGGTCCTGATCGGTGCGGGATACAGCACTCCAGCCGACATCTGGAGCACAGCCTGCATGGTGAGCGCGCGCGTGTGTGTGTGTGTGTGTGTGTTTTAGAACGCTTCATCTCCTCTGTGTCCACAGGCGTTCGAGCTCGCCACCGGAGACTATCTGTTCGAGCCACACTCGGGGGAAGACTACTCTCGGGATGAAGGTACAGATGTTTACGCTCCTCTGCACGGGTTCAGAATGGAGGATAGGTCACTGCACATTCATAGAGTCTGATGAGAGAATCTCTCATTCTGCCAACACTGCCAACATTGTCAAGCATTACACCAGTGACCAATCACAATTGAGCATTACACCAGTGACCAATCACAATCGAGCATTACACCAGTGACCAATCACAATCGAGCATTACACCAGTGACCAATCACAATTGAGCATTACACCAGTGACTAATCACAAGCGAGCGTTACACCAGTGACCAATCACAATCGAGCGTTACACCAGTGACCAATCACAATCAAGCGTTACACCAGTGACCAATCACAATCTAGCGTTACATCAGTGACCAATCACAATCGAGCATTACACCAGTGACCAATCACAATCGTGCGTTACACCAGTGACCAATCACAATCTAGCGTTACATCAGTGACCAATCACAATCGAGCGTTACACCAGTGACCAATCACAATCGAGCGTTACACCAGTGACCAATCACAAGCGAGCGTTACACCAGTGACCAATCACAAGCGAGCGTTACACCAGTGACCAATCACAATCAAGCATTACACCAGTGACCAATCACAATCGAGCGTTACACCAGTGACCAATCACAACCGTGCGTTACACCAGTGACCAATCACAACCGAGCGTTACACCAGTGACCAATCACAAGCGAGCGTTACACCAGTGACCAATCACAAGCGAGCGTTACACCAGTGACCAATCACAATCGAGCGTTACACCAGTGACCAATCACAAGCGAGCGTTACACCTAGGGATGTCCCGATCCGATCACGCAATCGGAAATCAGGCCCGATCACGTGGTTTCAGACTCGATCGGAATCGGACGTTACCTCCCGATCAGGACTCGGATAGGCCTATATGTAAATTAGGGGTGTAACGGTACATGTATTCGTAATTATTGAACTGTTTCGGTACGAGGCTTCCGGTTCGGTACGCATACAAACCGAACGATTCCTAGGACCATTTTTCCTGCAGATAAAATCCGCGCTGGTGCGATCACCACAACGTTGTGCAACATCAAATGGCAAACGTAATGAAAGCGGAACGAAACTGCGCTACTCATTATATTGTGCTTAACGGACCGTTTATCAGTTCGGACCGGCAACATCTGTGTAGCGCGGAGATCAAGCAACACTGTGCTAAGAGATCCAGTGAAGAAAACATTTGAATTCGCCACTGAAGTAATAACACTGCGAGATCTAGTGAGAAGCATTCAAATTTCTCCGTTATTAACCGTAGATCCCTATTAAATCAAACAGCGCTGACGTGGAAACCAGGAGAAACATTGTGCCGTGAATGAACATGGATTTAATGTTGCACTTCAAAACTCAAATATTATATAAATATATATTTAAATGTTATTTTTAATGTGATTACAAAAACATTATTTGTTCATCCTTCAAAGATTACCCCCATTTATAAACCTGAAAGTTTCAAGATGTAGAAAAACTCAAACTTATTTAAAATAGTTTTTCTTTTAATAAATAGGAAATTTCTCTGGCATTTCTTTATTTTTGCTGATACGTATCGAACCGAACCGCAAATTTTGTGAACTGTTACACCCCTAATGTGTATATATATATTATCATTATTTTTTATACACTTTTAAAACATTTTTATTTTTTGCCTGCCGGGTATTTTAAGTTGAGGTGCTATTTGTTTTTATATTAGACTTTTTCTATATTTACTGTTGCACTAAAGTCCAAAAGTGAAGATTTTATGTTATTTATTACTTGATTGTACAAGCTACCTCACAGAAGTGCTCTGTTTGTTAACAGAGTTGTTGAATGTTAAAATAAGGTGAATTAAACAAAAAATAAGGAACATCCTGGATCAGTTTTTTCTCTCGTCTTTATTCTTTTTTTATGTATTATATAAGTATCGGATCGGGACTCGGTATCGGTAGATACTCAAAATCAAATGACTCGGACTCGAGGGCAAAAAAACCTGATCCGGGACATCCCTAGTTACACCAGTGACCAATCACAATCGAGCGTTACACCAGTGACCAATCACAAGCGAGCGTTACACCCGTGACCAATCACAAGCGAGCGTTACACCAGTGACCAATCACAAGCGAGCGTTACACAGAGACGTGATCCGCTTTTCAGCCACTCTGAAGTACACATGCAGCCGGATGAGGTCATGTGACACTAGTATTCCATTCTGAACATTATTTCGCTCTGAACCCTGTTACTCTTCGCTCTGTTCTTGTCTGTCGCTCAAGATGAAGTTTAAAACCCAGCGTAACCGTTAGAGTTCAGATGTCAGACCGTGTTTAGAGTGTTTCTGGCTGATCTAAACTCCCGGCTCTTCCGCTTTCTCTCTTCCTCTATTTTCCCGCCACTTTTCCCTCCTCTTCCTCTTTCTGTCTCCTGTAGATCATATAGCTCACATCATAGAGCTTCTTGGCTGCATTCCTCGACACTTTGCTCTTTCTGGAAAATATTCCCGGGAGTTCTTCAACCGGAGAGGTAGTGTTAGACTCAGAGGGAGCGACGGATATGAGTGTCCGCCACACACACACACACACACACACACACACACACACACACTGCCGTTACAGGGCTGGATTCTAAAGGGTCATGAAATGCATTTTCACACCTTTATCTTATGTTTTGGAGGTTATTTTATAGATTTCCAAAAAGTTCCAAATATTCGTAGACATGATTTCCTCTTTCAGAAACTAGAGTAAACAGCTGCTGCTGTGATTGGTGAACTTCTTATATATGCAGATATCTGGATTTTCCATTTCATGAGCCTTTAATGGCAGACGTGTGTGTGAGCTGAACTGGTGTTAACCAGACGTCAGTGTGTGTGTGATGGCCGACGCGTCCCTCCGTCCTCCTGCACCACTGCATGAATAACTGATGTTGTGTGTGTGTGTGTTTGGTGGTCAGACCACATCGCTCTGATTATGGAGTTGCTGGGAAAAATCCCCCGCAAGATCATCGCAGCAGGAAAATACAGCCGTGAGTTCTTCTCAAAGAAAGGTAACCGTAACTCTGCAGTCTGACTCCTGTCTCCTTCAGGACCATTTCAATTACACCATCAGACCTGTAATCCAGTCTCTCAAATGGTTCTACTCTGAGGTCAATAATGTGGGTGTGTCTTACGGCAATAATGTGGGTGTGTCTTGCAGTAATAAAGGGGACAGGTCTCACAGTATTAAAGGGGGCGGGTCTTGCAGTAATAAAGGGGGCGGGTCTTGCAGTAATAAAGGGGACAGGTCTCACAGTATTAAAGGGGGCGGGTCTTGCAGTAATAAAGGCGGTGGGTCTTGCAGTAATGAAGGGGGAAGGTCTTGCAGTAATAAAGGGGCGGGTCTTACAGTAATAAAGGTGGCAGGTCTTGCAGTAGTAAAGTTGCGGGTCTTACAGTAATAAAGGGGACAGGTCTCACAGTATTAAAGGGGCAGGTCTTGCAGTAATAAAGGGGACAGGTCTCACAGTATTAAAGGGGACAGGTCTCACAGTATTAAAGGGGACAGGTCTCACAGTATTAAAGGGGCAGGTCTTGCAGTAATAAAGGGGGCGGGTCTTGTAGTAATAAAGGAGGCAGGTCTTGCAGTAATAAAGGGGGCGGGTCTCACAGTATTAAAGGGGGCGGGTCTTGCAGTAATAAAGGCGGTGGGTCTTGCAGTAATGAAGGGGGCGGGTCTTGTAGTAATAAAGGAGGCAGGTCTTGCAGTAATAAAGGGGACAGGTCTCACAGTATTAAAGGGGGCGGGTCTTGCAGTAATAAAGGCGGTGGGTCTTGCAGTAATGAAGGGGGAAGGTCTTGCAGTAATAAAGGGGCGGGTCTTACAGTAATAAAGGTGGCAGGTCTTGCAGTAGTAAAGTTGCGGGTCTTACAGTAATAAAGGGGACAGGTCTCACAGTATTAAAGGGGCAGGTCTTGCAGTAATAAAGGGGACAGGTCTCACAGTATTAAAGGGGACAGGTCTCACAGTATTAAAGGGGCAGGTCTTGCAGTAATAAAGGGGGCGGGTCTTGTAGTAATAAAGGAGGCAGGTCTTGCAGTAATAAAGGGGGCGGGTCTTGCAGTAATAAAGGCGGTGGGTCTTGCAGTAATGAAGGGGGAAGGTCTTGCAGTAATAAAGGGGCGGGTCTTACAGTAATAAAGGTGGCAGGTCTTGCAGTAGTAAAGTTGCGGGTCTTACAGTAATAAAGGGGACAGGTCTCACAGTATTAAAGGGGCAGGTCTTGCAGTAATAAAGGGGACAGGTCTCACAGTGTTAAAGGGGACAGGTCTCACAGTATTAAAGGGGACAGGTCTCACAGTATTAAAGGGGCAGGTCTTGCAGTAATAAAGGGGGCGGGTCTTGTAGTAATAAAGGAGGCAGGTCTTGCAGTAATAAAGGGGACAGGTCTCACAGTATTAAAGGGGGCGGGTCTTGCAGTAATAAAGGCGGTGGGTCTTGCAGTAATGAAGGGGGAAGGTCTTGCAGTAATAAAGGGGCGGGTCTTACAGTAATAAAGGTGGCAGGTCTTGCAGTAGTAAAGTTGCGGGTCTTACAGTAATAAAGGGGACAGGTCTCACAGTATTAAAGGGGCAGGTCTTGCAGTAATAAAGGGGACAGGTCTCACAGTATTAAAGGGGACAGGTCTCACAGTAATAAAGGTGGCAGGTCTTGCAGTAGTAAAGTTGCGGGTCTTACAGTAATAAAGGGGACAGGTCTCACAGTATTAAAGGGGCAGGTCTTGCAGTAATAAAGGGGACAGGTCTCACAGTATTAAAGGGGACAGGTCTCACAGTATTAAAGGGGACAGGTCTCACAGTATTAAAGGGGACAGGTCTCACAGTATTAAAGGGGCAGGTCTTGCAGTAATAAAGGGGGCGGGTCTTGTAGTAATAAAGGAGGCAGGTCTTGCAGTAATAAAGGGGGCGGGTCTTGTAGTAATAAAGGAGGCAGGTCTTGCAGTAATAAAGGGGGCGGGTCTTGTAGTAATAAAGGAGGTAGGTCTTGCGGTAATAAAGGGGACAGGTCTCACAGTATTAAAGGGGACAGGTCTCACAGTATTAAAGGGGCAGGTCGTACAGTAATAAAGGGGGCGGGTCTTGCAGTATTAAAGGGGACAGGTCTCACAGTATTAAAGGGGTGGGTCGTACAGTAATAAAGGGGGCAGGTCTTGCAGTAATAAAGGGGGCGGGTCTCGCAGTAATAAAGGGGACAGGTCTTACAGTAATAAAGGGGCGGGTCGTACAGTAATAAAGGGGGCAGGTCTTACAGTATTAAAGGGGCGGGTCTTGCAGTAATAAAGGGGGCAGGTCTTGCAGTAATAAAGGGGGCGGGTCTCACAGTATTAAAGGGGACAGGTCTCACAGTATTAAAGGGGGCGGGTCTTGTAGTAATAAAGGAGGCAGGTCTTGCAGTAATAAAGGGGTGCGGGTCTTGCAGTAATAAAGGAGGCAGGTCTTGCAGTAATAAAGGGGACAGGTCTCACAGTATTAAAGGGGACAGGTCTCACAGTATTAAAGGGGCAGGTCTTGCAGTAATAAAGGGGACAGGTCTCACAGTATTAAAGGGGCAGGTCTCGCAGTAATAAAGGGGGCGGGTCTTGCAGTAATAAAGGAGCCAGGTCTTGCAGTAATAAAGGGGGCGGGTCTTGCAGTAATAAAGGAGGCAGGTCTTGCAGTAATAAAGGGGGCGGGTCTTGCAGTAATAAAGGAGGCAGGTCTTGCAGTAATAAAGGGGGCAGGTCTTGCAGTAATAAAGGGGGCGGGTCTTGCAGTAATAAAGGAGGCAGGTCTTGCAGTAATAAAGGGGGCGGGTCTTGCAGTAATAAAGGAGGCAGGTCTTGCAGTAATAAAGGGGGCAGGTCTTGCAGTAATAAAGGGGGCAGGTCTTGCAGTAATAAAAGGGCAGGTCTTGCAGTAATAAAGGGGGCAGGTCTTGCAGTAATGAAGGGGCCGGGCTTGCCATAGTAAAGGGGGCGGGTCTTGCATTAGTAATGGGGGCGGGGCTTGCAGCTGTGTTTTCCCTGCAGCAGCTGATCTAGCGTCTCTCTCTGCAGGTGAACTGCGGCACATCACGAAACTCAAGCCCTGGACTCTGTTTGATGTGCTGGTGGAAAAGTACGGCTGGTCGGCCGAGGACGCTGGTCACTTCACACACTTCTTGTTGCCCATGCTGGAGATGGTGCCGGAGAAACGGGCCTCTGCTTCAGAGTGCCTCAACCACCCCTGGCTGAACTCGTAGCACTTCTGCCCCTCAGACTCACTGATGGTTCCACATCCAGAACTGCAGCCCACCGTCACTAGAGAACCAGAGACTTCAGAGATACGAGGGTGGGCTTCAACACACACACACACACACGGGAGAAACAAGCCTGCCTTTATACCTGAAGCTTCATTCACCGTCTTCCTCCACCTCATTCAACAGAATTTTACAGGCTGAACACAGAAAGTGAGATCATTTCACATTAACTGACAGATAAAAAAAGACTTTTGACATTTTATTTATGATATTTTTATGATTAAACATTTTAAGATGTTTAATTTTAAGAAACGGGACAGAGTGTTTTGGTAAGGTTTATAACTCGTGGAACTCAGTTTCTTCTTGAGGCCTTCAGTGAAACTCTTGTGAATGTCCTAGAAAAACAATAATTTACACAGATGAATTAATTCACACAGAGATTAATATATGTGAGCAGTCAGTCTGTAATATAGCTATTCGTCTCAGTGAATGAATCCGAGAGTTACTGTTACAACAGTGTGTGTGTGTGTGTAAGTGACTCAAACTGCTAGTTGATGTGTCTGACATCCAGGAAGCCCACCTGAGACACTCTGCATGAAGCCCCGCCTCCTCTCGTCCTACCGTCCAATCAGGTTCTGCAGTGGAGCTGTTTACCTCACACACTCACACACACACAGGCAAGAGTTTGTGGAGAGACGCCAGAGACGAACGGATGGATGGACATTTCTGCGTTCATGCCTTTGAGTTCCTCGTCTGGTTTTATGTTTTTACTCTGAGCTTTGATTCCCCAAATCCCAAGGACAACATTCCTGATTCTCCAGCTGATTCTTCTGACTGTCGGCAGGATGAGGGTCTCGGGTCCATGAGGACGCACTTGTGTTTGTTTGTACGTTTCGTTCAGGGAATTCATGTACAGAGATCCAGCAAACTGTCCAAAAACTCGCAACTGCTTGAGCGCAAGATAAACACGCATCGCTGTTTGGAGACGAGCATCACGGGTGTCATGGAGACGAGTGACATGGCGGCAGTCGCCACGGAGACAGACATCTCGGCGGCGGTTGTCATGGAGACGGCATCACGACGGAGGTCGTCATGGAGACAAGCTTTACGGCCCGCGGTCATCATGGAGACGAGGGACGCGGTGGCGATTGTCATGGAGACAGGCATCATGGTGGTGGTCGTCATGGAGACGTGGACACTGCTGTTACCGTGGCCTCACGCTGCTCATCATCATCATCATCATCATCATCATCACAGTTAGTCCAGTTGCCTATTTTCGCAATAAAAGTAGATGATGAAATATTTTTAAAAATATTTAAATTCATTTAAACAGAAAAGAAGTTCTCTGATGTTGTGACAGTGACAGAGTTAGTCGTAATAAGGTGATTGTGTTTTGTCTACTTCCTGTTTTTGTTAGTTTTTATTGGCTGTCACTTCCTTCATGACATGGACTTGCGCTGCTCTGAGGATCATGTGACAGTCATGGACTTTATTGGACGTTTTTGCAATAATAGTGATTATGATGATGAATTTTTGCAGCGAAAGCCCCTGATGTGTCTCGCAGCCTCGCTGACTGTTCTTCCCAACGCCCCTCGTTTTACATTGAAAGATTTAATAAAATTGTAAATTATTGGATCACGTTGCCTGAACATTTCCACCATTCTTCTGGCCTATATTTCAGATATCATTCATATTTCCCGTCAGGATGAAGTGAATCCCAGTTCTGGTTGAAATCCTGATCATCATCATCAGTGGTTTGGGAAGCACTAATGTTCATGTGTCTTCCTTCACAGCAGGTCAACTCAACTCAAGCAGAAATCAGTCAGACGCTTCTCAATGCAAACATGTTCAGTTATGAATGAGAAATATGGAAGTAAAATAATGACAAATGTTTTTAAAACAAAAAAGTATTTTGAATTGCACTACTTGAAAAAATATGCATTGCATTAACAGTGCTTGCATTTTAATACATCGCATTTTTAGGCTAATTCACAATGGTTGTATATTTAAGCTGTGAATATTTCAATTCAAAACATTTCACACACGTTTTCATCATTAAAAATTCAATAATCCATATTCACCATTCAGATTTCTCTTCCAAAATGTTAATTCCATTTAAAAATACAACCTATAATATTCGACAGGAAATTTTCAGTCCATTTTATTTTGCTTTACAAATTCAGTGGTTCAAATTCGACACAAAATTCAACATTTGACACCCAGGAACAGCAGGAATATCAGTTGATTGCCGATTGATAACCTCCATCTGCTGTTAGCCCTCCTCACCAGCAGGGGGCGCCAGCGCAGACCAGAGCAACGGGTGAGAGGGACGTATGGGTTTACAGAAATGGAGCAAGCGGTCAGTATTTGTGATGATTATCAGGGCCAGTTTATATATATATGGACAAGCTGATAAAGACACAAAAACTGTTTACATTGAAGACTTCACAGTTAGTTTTGCACATTTAAGCAGCTTTCTCTACCGTAAACGAGATTATAATGTTACCGATGCTGATGTGCAGATCAAACGTTAAATCTGAGGTAGAAGACATGTATGTCTCTCGTGCTGCAGAACTGGGGATCCCCTCAACACTCAAGTTTGTATTTATTTATATAACACATTTAAAAACAGCAAACAGGGCTGACCCAAAGTGCTGAACAATACACAAGATAGAGAACAAGAACAAACCACACATTCATGACAAAAGCTCACAATGAATTAAAAGCTAAAGAAAAAGGGTTTTAAGAGAGGATTTAAAAACAGTTAGAGATTGAGCCGCTCTGATGTAAACCGGAAGGCTGTTTCACAGCCTAGGGCCAGCAATCGCAAAGGCTCTGTCCCCTCTATTCTTTAACCGTGATCTGGGGACAGACAGGAGTCTCTGATCACCAGACCTCAGGTTTCGTGTGGGATTGTGTGGAAAGAGTAGCTCAGACAGGTAGCTCGGTGCCAGATTATTTACGGATTTAGAAACAAAGAGAAGAATTTGAAACTCAATTCTAAAATGCACAGGTAGCCAATGCAGTGATTTTAAGATAGGTGAAACATGATCAAATTTACGTTTTCTTTTGAGGACCTTTGCAGTAGCATTCTGTACTAATTGGAGACGAGCAATAGAGTATGCCATAGTAAAGAGAGTTGCAATAATCCAAGCGCGATGTAATGAGCGCATGGACAGCAATCTCAAGGTTTTCTCAGAGAGAGAGATTTGAACTTAGAGAGAAGACAAGACAAGAACAAGAAAAAAAAACAAGAACTAATCACCGCATTTATTTGTTTTTCAAAACAACACTGGGGATCCCCTCAACACTGGGGATCCATCAACACTGGGGATCCCCTCAACACTCAACACTGGGGATCCATCAACACTGGGGATCCCCTCAACACTGGGGATTCTCTCAACACTGGGGATCCATCAACACTGGGATCCCCTCAACACTGGGGATTCTCTCAACACTCAACACTGGGGATCCATCAACACTGGGGATCCCCTCAACACTCAACACTGGGGATCCATCAACACTGGGGATCCCCTCAACACTGGGGATTCTCTCAACACTGGGGATCCATCAACACTGGGATCCCCTCAACACTGGGGATTCTCTCAACACTGGGATCCCATCAACACTCGGATCCCGTCAACACTCAACACTGGGGATCCCCTCAACACTGGGGATTCTTTCAACACTGGGGATCCATCAACACTGGGGATCCCCTCAACACTCAACACTGGGATCCCCTCAACACTGGGGATCCATCAACCCTGGGGATCCCCTCAACACTCAACACTGGGGATCCATCAACACTGGGGATCCCCTCAACACTGGGGATTCTCTCAACACTGGGGATCCATCAACACTGGGATCCCCTCAACACTGGGGATTCTCTCAACACTGGGGATCCATCAACACTGGGATCCCCTCAACACTCAACACTGGGGATCCCCTCAACACTGGGATCCCGTCAACACTCAACACTGGGATCCCCTCAACACTCGGATCCCGTCAACACTCAACACTGGGGATCCCCTCAACACTCAACACTGGGGATCCATCAACACTGGGGATCCCCTCAACACTGGGGATCCCCTCAACACTGGGGATTCTCTCAACACTGGGGATCCATCAACACTGGGATCCCCTCAACACTGGGGATTCTCTCAACACTGGGATCCCATCAACACTCGGATCCCGTCAACACTCAACACTGGGGATCCCCTCAACACTGGGGATTCTTTCAACACTGGGGATCCATCAACACTGGGGATCCCCTCAACACTCAACACTGGGATCCCCTCAACACTGGGGATCCATCAACCCTGGGGATCCCCTCAACACTCAACACTGGGGATCCATCAACACTGGGGATCCCCTCAACACTGGGGATTCTCTCAACACTGGGGATCCATCAACACTGGGATCCCCTCAACACTGGGGATTCTCTCAACACTGGGGATCCATCAACACTGGGATCCCCTCAACACTCAACACTGGGGATCCCCTCAACACTGGGATCCCGTCAACACTCAACACTGGGATCCCCTCAACACTCGGATCCCGTCAACACTCAACACTGGGGATCCCCTCAACACTCAACACTGGGGATCCATCAACACTGGGGATCCCCTCAACACTGGGGATCCCCTCAACACTGGGGATTCTCTCAACACTGGGGATCCATCAACACTGGGATCCCCTCAACACTCAACACTGGGATCCCCTCAACACTGGGGATCCCCTCAACACTGGGATCCCCTCAACACTGGGATGCCGTCAACACTCAACACTGGGATCCCCTCAACACTGGGATGCTGTCAACACAACACTGGGATGCCGTCAACACAACACTGGGATTCCCTCAACACTGGGATCCCATCAAAACTCAACACTGGCATCCCCTCAACACTGGGATCCCGTCAAAACTCAACACTGGGATCCCCTCAACACTGGGATTCCCTCAACACTCGGATCCCCTCAACACTGGGATCCCGTCAAAACTCAACACTGGGATCCCCTCAACACTGGGGACCCCCTGCTGTCGGGACTCTTCACGCTTAATGCACTGATACTGTGATATAGAAGACCAAACATGCACATTAGTGGGGATGTAGGCTATAGTAGATAACAGGCAAGTGGGCCTGACACAACTTACCCTGACACTGGATATTCCACATTTAGGGACCGTCTCAAATTACACCCATTAATACGTTTCTCACTCCTAGCATTTAAAGAGGACTTGCAGTCATAAACCCAACTGTAGTGTTCATGTGTGTGTCAGGCATGATGCTTGAGACAATACACTTTTTAGATAATTGATAGTCAAATGAATATGAGATTATGCAGTAGGCCTACTGAAAAAATAGCAATATTTACACATGATTTGACAGATTTTTTTAATTAAATTTCAAAAATATAAAAGGCGAGCATGAGGCCTAACCCATACTGTACATGTACACTCACAGTCGTTAAAACTGAAGTCGTCCTCTTCTGAAGCTGTCGCAGCGAGAAATGTGTAGCGATGTCGTAATGCCATAAACCTCGAGTTGAACAATTAGCATTTAATTGAACATAAAATGTTAAATTCTTTGTAAATATTGACAGTTTTACCAGGGAGTGGATTTATGGTACTAATATTAAAGGAAATATATTAACAATTAGGACTGTTCATTTTTAAATCAAATTACACATGCTGATTAATCTAATTATAATCACATCAATATTTGCAGACAAAATTAAACCAAATGCCACAAATAAAGAATTCAAAGACAGTTGATTTCAGACAGACTTTAGACGTCAGTAAATCATAAATATTATCACTCATCATAAAGATTATCAATGACACTCAGTGTTTCAGACGCAGATTTCATTCAAAAACTCATTTTATTAGGTTACATTTTAAATAAGTACAGTTTCAAGCTGATGTTTCACTCAGTGTTTATAGTGTAACTTTAGTATAAAGAGTAGATTCACTGATGCGTTTCTGCTTGAGGCTCATTAAACAGAACACCAGGTGACACACACACACACACCTGTCCATCATCATCAGACTCTCACACACACACACCTGTCCATCATCATCAGACTCACACACACCTGTCCATCATCATCAGACTCACACACACACACACACCTGTCCATCATCATCAGACTCACACACACACACCTGTCCATCATCATTAGACTCACTCACACACCTGTCCATCATCATCAGACTCTCTCACACACACACACACACCTGTCCATCATCATCACTCTCTCTCACACACACACCTGTCCATCATCATCAGACTCACACACACACCTGTCCATCATCATCAGACTCTCACACATACACACACCTGTCCATCAACAGACTCACACACACACACCTGTCCATCATCATCAGACTCACACACACCTGTCCATCATCATCAGACTCACACACACACAGGTGTTCACACTCCTCTCGGGGTCTTGAAGTTCATGCCGACCGGAGGTTGCGTGACCTGGAGATTCGACAGGCTCCCGAAGTCCTGCGGGAACAGAACCGGGTCAGTGACATCTGGTCTCATTTTTTAACAGTAAACCCGTGTTTTATTTAAAGTTGTTTCTCGTTATGGCTTAGAAAATGCACAGTTATGAATAATCACTTTCTGTCATTAAAAATAAGATTAAGATTAAGATGTGCAGCAGCGATAGCACCCATATTCACCATGAGGACTGTGAACGCTGTGACCCTCGAGCTGATGAGCACACCCGAGATCTGACCGCATGCGTGTGTGTGACGTTCTGCGTGTGTGTGACATTCTGACATCAGTGATGTTCTGCGTGTTTGATGTTCCGACGTCAGTGATGTTCTGTGTGTTTGACGTTCTGCGTGTGTGACGTTCTGCGTGTGTGACGTTCCGACGTCAGTGACGTTCCGGCGTGTGTGACGTTCTGCGTGTTTGATGTTCCGACGTCAGTGACGTTCTGCGCGTTTGATGTTCCGACGTCAGTGATGTTCTGCGTGTGTGACGTTCTGCGTGTGTGACGTTCTGCGTGTGTGACGTTCTGCGTGTGTGACGTTCCGACGTCAGTGACGTTCTGCGTGCGTGACGTTCTGACGTCAGTGATGTTCTGCGTGTGACGTTCTGCGTGTGACGTTCTGCGTGTTTGATGTTCCGACGTCAATGATGTTCTGCGTGTTTGATGTTCTGCGTGTGTGACGTTCTGCGTGTGACGTTCTGCGTGTTTGATGTTCCGACGTCAATGATGTTCTGCGTGTTTGATGTTCTGCGTGTGTGACGTTCTGCGTGTTTGATGTTCCGACGTCAGTGACGTTCTGCGTGTTTGATGTTCCGACGTCAGTGACGTTCTGCGTGTTTGATGTTCCGACGTCAGTGACGTTCTGCGTGTTTGATGTTCCGACGTCAGTGACGTTCTGCGTGTTTGATGTTCCGACGTCAGTGACGTTCTGCGTGTTTGATGTTCCGACGTCAGTGACGTTCTGCGTGTTTGATGTTCCGACGTCAGTGACGTTCTGCGTGTTTGATGTTCCGACGTCAGTGACGTTCTGCGTGTTTGATGTTCCGACGTCAGTGACGTTCTGCGTGTTTGATGTTCCGACGTCAGTGACGTTCTGCGTGTTTGATGTTCTGCGTGTGTGACGTTCTGACGTCAGTGATGTTCTGCATGTGTGACGTTCTGCGTGTGTGACGTTCTGCGTGTGTGACGTTCTGCGTGTTTGATGTTCCGACGTCAGTGACGTTCTGCGTGTGTGACGTTCTGACGTCAGTGATGTTCTTGCATGCGTGACGTTCTGCGTGTGTGACGTTCTGCGTGCTTGATGTTCCGACGTCAGTGACGTTCTGCGTGTTTGATGTTCCGACGTCAGTGACGTTCTGCGTGTTTGATGTTCCGACGTCAGTGACGTTCTGCGTGTTTGATGTTCCGACGTCAGTGACGTTCTGCGTGTTTGATGTTCCGACGTCAGTGACGTTCTGCGTGTTTGATGTTCCGACGTCAGTGACGTTCTGCGTGTTTGATGTTCCGACGTCAGTGACGTTCTGCGTGTTTGATGTTCTGCGTGTGTGACGTTCTGACGTCAGTGATGTTCTGCATGTGTGACGTTCTGCGTGTGTGACGTTCTGCGTGTGTGACGTTCTGCGTGTTTGATGTTCCGACGTCAGTGACGTTCTGCGTGTGTGACGTTCTGACGTCAGTGATGTTCTGCATGCGTGACGTTCTGCGTGTGTGACGTTCTGCGTGCTTGATGTTCCGACGTCAGTGACGTTCTGCGTGTGTGACGTTCTGACGTCAGTGATGTTCTGCATGCGTGACGTTCTGCGTGTGTGACGTTCTGCGTGCTTGATGTTCTGACGTCAGTGATGTTCTGCGTGTGTGACGTTCTGACGTCAGTGATGTTCTGCGTGTGTGACGTTCTGCGTGTGTGATGTTCTGATCATTTAAATGATTAGGATGTGTCAGGTCATTTACTCCTCAGCTGTGTTGCATCATAATCCAGCTGTGTGTTTTCAATTCATACATTCATGTTTTCATGTCATAATTTTATTTGACAACATTCATTTTCGTAACAGTCTTAAAATATTTTCATGATGAAAACGCCCCCCGCACACAAGTACTCATTATTTGAGACCTGTTGATGACAGAAATTAACAAAATTGCCCATCCCTAACAGCTGTGACCACTGACCTCATCAGTGGTCACATGATCAGATCGACAGGTGTGACCTCTGACCTCATCAGTGGTCACATGATCAGATCGACAGGCGTGACCTCTGACCTCATCAGTGGTCACATGATCGGATCGACAGGTGTGTGCGAAAGATTCAGGGTTCGTCAGGAACAGAATCCAGCAAACACGGGAAACACTTTCAGTTTCTCTCCCTGTGCTTCGATGACCTGGAGACGACACTCCACAGTCACTTTCGAGACAGGTCACGTGACCACCGCAGTGCATGATGGGAAGGGTTAGAGTGACTCTCACCAGAAGCTTGAGCATCTCCTTGGTGTCGGTGTCGACCTCGATGATCTCCTGATCCAGAGCCGAAACCTGCGGGAAACACATCACATGACCACTTTACATCACATGACCACAGCTGTACATCACATGACGATCACTCACTCCACCGCCGAGCTAATACCATTCAATCACAATTTTAAACACTTATTAACTGAGATAAAGCTACAATTAAATATATAAATATTGGTTGAAAAACTTGATGAAGTGAAAAATAGAAAAGTTGTCTTGGCAATAAACTAAACAAGTTTACCTTTTACCTAGAAATCAATAAATTAAACAACTAGCAATAATTAAAAAAAAAAACTAATAAATGTGACAAAGCTACTAAAAATTTAACTAAAATGAACATGTACACTAAATATAGAACGTGTATAAACATGAGAAGCTAAAGCTAATTCTCATTAATAAAGCTAAAGTACAGCCGTGTCCGAAACCGCTCCCTGTACACTTTATAGTGCACTATACCGGCTTCGGCCATTTTGTAGTCTAAGTGAACAACATTCGTTCACTACTTTTACCCACAATCCTCACTGAATTCGAGTCTAAACTCGATGTACACTTGCTGAAGCACTATTTCCCAGAATGCGATGCGAGAGGACTGAGCGCGATCACTGACAGCTTTCATATTTCTGCTTTAACATTTACTCCATGCTAGGGTTAGGGGGTTTCTACCTTTATTAATCAATACTTGAAAAAAACATTAAAATATTGAGTAAATATTATATAGATGAATTTTAAAATTAAATTATATTAATACGGTAAATTATATAGGTATATTTTTTTTTATTAAATTATATTATTAACTCAGTTGAAAGTATTTTATAACAGCCAGGTGTTGCTGTTCACTCGTTAAACTGAGGAGAGATGATAATTTGGTGGGTGAAGTAACATGTTAAATAAAAGTAGTTTTACCCCTCGCCCCTCCCCCGGCCCCGCCCCTCGGCCGGCCCCCGCCCCTCGGCCGGCCCCCGCCCCTCGGCCGGCCCCCGCCCCTCGGCCGGCCCCCGCCCCTCGGCCGGCCCCCGCCCCTCGGCCGGCCCCGCCCCTCGGCCGGCCCCCGCCCCTCGGCCGGCCCCGCCCCTCGGCCGGCCCCGCCCCTCGGCCGGCCCCCGCCCCTCGCCCCTCGGCCGGCCCCCGCCCCTCGGCCGGCCCCCCGCCCCTCGGCCGGCCCCCGCCCCTCGGCCGGCCCCCGCCCCTCGCCCGCCCTCGCCCCTCGTTCGCTAGTTGAACAAGAGGCTCATTTTAGCAGCCAGAAACTGTCCTATAATTTATGATATATCTCCGTGTACATACAGTGGTGTTCACCGTACTGACTCTGTGCCTGAAGGGTTTCGGGAACCCAGATAGACCGGTATTTGCCCGTTTACTGCAGTTAAATAGCCGCGATGGCAAAGAGCACTCACTGTTTCTCGTTCATCTTTAATATTATGCATTTTATGTACTGATTCCATTTATATTTAGACTTTTCCTTCCAAATATTTGTTTGTATTAGGGTTAGGGTTGTATTGGCATTGGAACAGCAGAGCAGGTGCTAATGCTAACGCTAGCGAACGGTTGTGCGAAAGATTCAGGGTTCGTCAGGAACAGAATCCAGCAAACACGGGAAACACTTTCAGTTTCTCTCCCTGTGCTTTGATGACCTGGAGACAACACTCCACAGTCACTTTCGAGACAGGTCACGTGACCACCGCAGTGCATGATGGGAAGGCTCACCTCGGGCACGTAGTTGTCCCTGCGCTCGCGCTCCTCCTCCTGCAGTTTGATGGAGATGCCACGCACAGGTCCTCGCTGGATGCGCTTCATCAGGTGCGTCACGTACCTGCGGGGACAGGAAGTGACATCACCATCACCTGACCATCCCGGACTCAGTCTCCCAGCATGCACTGCTCTCTCTCACCCGGCGATCTTGTTGCGCAGCTTCTTGCTGGGGATGATGGCGATCTCCTCACACACACGCTTGTTGGTGTGGAAGTCGTTGCCCAGGCGGGTGTAGTACTTCTCTATGATGACCCGCGCGGCCTTCTTCACCGTCTTCGTCCTGACACGCCCCTGACACCACAGAAGAAGAGGACCATCAGAACACACACACACACACACACAGAGGAGGATCATCAGAACACACACACAAACACACAGAGAGGAGGATCATCAGAACACACACACACACACACACACAGAGGAGGATCATCAGAACACACACACACACACACACACACAGAGGAGGAGGATCATCAGAACACACACACACAGAGGAGGAACATCAGAACACACACACACAGAAGAGGAGGATCATCAGAACACACACACACACACACACACACAGAAGAGGAGGATCATCAGAACACACACAGACACACACTGACAGGTCGGATCAGGTTTTCAGCTGCTAGCGTGGCGTTGGAACAGCAGAGCAGGTGCTAATGCTAGCGAGCGGTTGTGCGAAAGATTCAGGGTTCGTCAGGAACAGAATCCAGCAAACACGGGAAACACTTTCAGTTTCTCTCCCTGTGCTTCGATGACCTGGAGACAACACTCCACAGTCACTTTCGAGACAGGTCACGTGACCACCGCAGTGCATGATGGGAAGGCTCACCTCGGGCACGTATTTGTCCCTGCGCGCACACACACGGAACATCAGAACGCACACTCACATACGAGGAACATCAGAACACACACACACAAAGGAACATCAGAACACACACACAGAAGAAGAGGATTATCAGAACACACACACACAGAGGAGGAACATCAGAACACACACACACAGAGGAGGAACATCAGAACACACACACAGAGGAGGAACATCAGAACACACACACACAGAGGAGGAACATCAGAACACACACACACAGAGGAGGATCATCAGAACACACACACACAGAGGAGGAACATCAGAACACACACACACAGAGGATTATCAGAACACACACACACATACACAGAGGAACATCAGAACACACACACACACACACACACAGAGGAGGATCATCAGAACACACACACAGAAGAAGAGGATCATCAGAACACACACACACAGAGGAGGAACATCAGAACACACACACACCCAGAGGAGGATCATCAGAACACACACACACAGAAGAAGAGGATTATCAGAACACACACACACAGAGGAGGAATATCAGAACACACACACACACAGAGGAGGAACATCAGAACACACACACAGAAGAAGAGGATCATCAGAACACACACACAGAGGAGGATCATCAGAACACACACACAGAGGAGGAACATCAGAACACACACACAAAGAGGATTATCAGAACACACACACACATACACAGAGGAGGAACATCAGAACACACACACACACACACACACACACACACAGAGGAGGATCATCAGAACACACACACAGAAGAAGAGGATCATCAGAACACACACACAGAGAGGAGGATCATCAGAACACACACACAGAAGAGGATCATCAGAACACACACACACAGAGGAGGAACATCAGAACACACACACACAGAAGAGGATCATCAGAACACACACACAGAAGAAGAGGATCATCAGAACACACACACACAGAGGAGGAACATCAGAACACACACACACACACACACACACACACAGAGAGAGACGAGGAACATCAGAACACACACACACACACACACACACACAGAGGAGGAACATCAGAACACACACACATATATACACACACACATACAGAAGAGGATCATCAGAAAACACACACACACACACACAAAGAGGATCATCAGAAAACACACACACAGAGGAGGAACATCAGAACACACACACACAGAGGAACATCAGAACACACACACACAGAGGAGGAACATCATTCAGAACACACACAGAGGAGGAACATCAGAACACACACACACACACACACACACAGAGGAGGAACATCATTCAGAACACACACAGAGGAGGAACATCAGAACACACACACACACACACACAGAGGAGGAACATCAGAACACACACACATATATACACACACACACATACATACAGAGGAGGAACATCATTCAGAACACACACAGAGGAGAAACATCAGAACACACACACACACACACACACACACACACACACACACACACACACACACACACACACACACACACAAAGAGCACCAGCCATCATTAACACTCACTCTGCAGCGCCTTCACACACACACACACACTCGGTCTGCTGGCAGCAGTGCATTATGGGCCGGGCAGAAGCGCTATCAGATCTGATCAGCTGCATCGATCACTCTCATCAGGGGATCGCGCGCTTCATCCGTCGCGTCATACTCGCACACACACGCGCCACTCAGTCTCTACACGCAGCGCGAGGATTCACAGTGACGCGCGGAGCAGAACCGCCGGAGGATTGCAGCAGATTCGCGGAGAGACAACAGTCGGATACCCACCATGATGATGCGGGGAGCGGAAGAGGAGGAAGAAGAGCGCGACCGGAAGCGAAAGAGCCGGACACGCGCGAGCGCCACTCACTGGCCTCTAGCGGTGGAGGAGCGACACTGCAGCTACACACACACACACACACACACACACGGGTTATTAAACACGCACGCTTTCCACAGCTCACACCAAAAGACAGCAAAAAGTAATTACTTCGATGAGCTCATATGTTATCCCCATAGGCCTATTCAAAGGGGGGGACAGTCAGACCCATCTCCATCCTGCCCTGCCTCTCAAAAGTCTTTGAAAGTCAGATCAACAAACAGGTATCGGGTGATCTTGAGTCCATAGCCTCTCTGATATCCGGCTTCCGAGCTGGTCATGCACCTCAGCAACACTTCAGGTCCTAAATGATATCATAACAGCTGTCGACAAAAGACAATATTGTGCTGCTGTCTTCATTAGCTACGTTTCCACTGCCGGGCCAGGGCTAACAGCGAGCCGAGCCGGGCCAGTGACCCGCAGCACTGCCCTAAACCCTGCCCTTAACACACCTTCCTGGATCAAACGTCATACAACCTCACCCATTTCAGCGGGAATTATGAAGTTTATTCAGGCAATAATAAATTATTATTAATTTTTTTGTCTTGCCACTAACGGAGGGACGGTGACCCAGCACACGGTGACCCAGTACACCATCCATCAAGCCGAACCATGGAAAGTTCCTTCTCTGGGCTCCGCTTTGTCCATTGTGCGTTTTAATCGCTTTGTACTGCGCCCACAACTTTTTAATTTTTCCCCGAACTTGAACCGTTGTTCGCTGAATGCTTAGCTTAGCAAGTTCAGCAACAATGTATTTTATAACATCCGAGGTTCTGCACACGACGTCAAATTGACGTTGTACCTTTTGTTCTGCCCAAATGCCCAGAAGAGCTTTGGTATCTTCGACACACCAGTACAGGCGATTCTCCATTTCGAGCAGTGATTATTTTGCGCGATATAAAAAAGTGAAATGTGTATCTTGCTGCAGACTATAACTTTCCGTAACACCGATAAAATCCGCATTTTACCTCTAGCCCGAGCTGGCCCGCTTAGGCCCAAGGTATTAGAGGGGCCAGAAATCCTGGCGGTTGGCCCCGAGTAAGCCCGATCAAGCCCCAGGAAGTGACAGTGGAAACGTAGCTATTGAGCTGGCCAAGGCTTTCGACTCTGTCAATTGCAGCATCATTGGCAGACTCAAGGGCCTGGGCCTCTAATGATGCTTCCGCTAGATCTCAGTGTGTTAGGTCTGTCTCCACGGGGTTCCCCAGGGCTCGATCCTCGGGCCGACGTTATTTTCTGTGTACATTAATGCCGTTGCTCTTGCTGCAGGGTTAGGGTTAGGCAACTCTCTCATCCATCTCTGCAGACGACACCACTACACACATCAGGCCCTACATAATGTGTTGGAAACCCTCCAGAAGAGCTCTGAAGACCTGCAGTCCTTGCGTGGCCTCCGACTGCCTGTAAACTCTGGTAAGAGAAAACGCATGATCTTCAGGAACCTGGGTGTGCTCTTTGATACCAACCTTTCTTTTGAAAGCCACGTGTCTAGTATCTGTAAAACTGCATTTTTCCATCTTAAAAATATATCTAAAATACGCCATATGCTCTAATTGGGAAATGCGGAACAATTAGTTCATGCGTTCATGACCTCAAGGCTAGATTATTGTAATGCTCTACTGGGTGGTTGCCCTGCACGCTTAATAAACAAACTACAGCTAGTTCAAAACGCCGCAGCTCGAGTTCTTACCAGAACCAGGAAATATGACCATATTAGCCTGGTTCTGTCAACACTGCATTGGCTCCCTATTAAACATCGTATAAATTTTTAAATATTGTTGATTACCTATAAAGCACTAAATGGTTTAGCTCCGCAGTACTTGAGCGAGCTCTTAACGTATTATAGTCCTTCACGTCTATTGCGATCTCAAAATTCCGGCCAGTTGATAATACCTAGAATATCTAAATCGACTGCAGGCGGTAGATCCTTTTCCTATTTAGCACCAAAACTTTGGAACAGTCTTCCTACCATTGTCCGGGAAGCAGACACACTCTGTCAGTTCAAAGCTAGACTAAAAACACATCTCTTTGACCTAGCATACACATAACACACTATAGACTTCTATAATTCAATGTTAGGCTGCATAGATTAGGTCAGCCGGAACTGGGAACACTTCCCTTAAATCTTGATGTACTCGCTACATCATAAGAAGAATGGCATCTACGCTAATATTAGTGTCTTTGTTTATCCCGAGGTTTTCCCGCAGCCTGCCGGATCTAGGCCGTGTCCAGATCTAA
Source organism: Tiaroga cobitis (assembly GCA_030578255.1). Classification (NCBI taxonomy): domain Eukaryota; kingdom Metazoa; phylum Chordata; class Actinopteri; order Cypriniformes; family Leuciscidae; genus Tiaroga; species Tiaroga cobitis. The sequence continues at coordinate 185,438 of CM060615.1, forward strand.
CGAAGGAGATCCGCCTGGACCCGATGACAATGCAGTGCTGAAGTGTCCACTATCCTCTCCCTATGGAGGATCCCTTTCCCACTCTACAGATAAAGCGTTGTGAATTCCGGCTCGCGTACCCCGAAGTGATAAAATAAAACAAAATTCTGTATCAAAATTTATAGGCAAGAGAAGTGGTTTGTTTGGGCTGGGTTGTATGAATTATAAACCTGCGCACATATTTTAAAAAGCACATAACTGTGGAATCCATTCTGAGTGAGCGTGTGGGCGCCGTCGGCGTTAATCACGGGTTCGCGTTTGGGGTCTGATCATTTCGACGGAGGTGAATCAATCAAAGTTAACTTTAGCTGGAAATAACATTATTCAAAAACCGCTATAATGCCAAAACAATCTGTTACCTTAAATTATATGTTTATCTCTGTAAAGCTGCTTTGAAACAATCCATTGTTAAAAGCGCTATATAAATGAAGATGACTTGACTTGACTTGACTTGACTTCAACCGGTCACACTCGCCACCTTCTGGCCCAACAAACACACCACCCTGGACGGGCTAGACCCCTCGCTCTCCTTCCAGACCCACATAACCCATCTCCAGTCCAGAATCAAGTCTAGGAGTGGTTTTCTATTCCGAAATAAGACCTCATTTACTTTTCCTGCAAAACATGGCCTTGTGAAAATGACCATCATCCCAATGCTGGACTTCAGTGACGTCGTCTACAGAACTGCTTCAAACTCTCCTCAAGAAACTGGATGTTGTTCACCACAGCGCACTCGTCTTGTACCCAACGCCCCCCAACACCCCCCACTGCATGGGAACACTTCCCTTGAATCCAGATGTACTCATGACATCATAAGAAGAATGGCATCTACGCTAATATTAGTGTCTTTGTTTATCCCGAGGTTTTCCCGCAGCCTGCCGGATCTAGGCCGTGTCCAGATCTGACGAAGGAGATCCGCCTGGACCCGATGACAATGCAGTGCTGAAGTGTCCACTATCCTCTCCCTATGGAGGATCCCTTTCCCACTCTACAGATGAAGCGTTGTGAATTCCGGCTCGCGTACCCCGAAGTGATAAAATAAAACAAAATTCTGTATCAAAATTTATAGGCAAGACAAGTAGTTTGTTTAGGCTGGGTTGTATGGAATTACAAACCTGCGCACATATTTTCAAAAGTACATAACTATAGAATAAATTCTTAATGCGCATGTGAACGCATGTGAACGCTGTCAGCGTTAATCACAGGCTCGCGGTTAAAGCCTGTTAGAGAGAACGGCGTCGTATAATTAGCCCCTAATTTAATAACAAATTATCACTTCAATGGAGGTGAATCAATCAAAACTAACTTTAGCTGGAAATAACATTATTCAAGAACATTATTCTATAAAGCCAAAACAATCTCTGTTACCTTAAATGATATGTTTATCTCTGTAAAGCTGCTTTGGAACAATCCATTGTTAAAAGCGCTATATAAATGAAGATGACTTGACTTGACTTGACTTGACTTGACTTGACTGCACCCTTTACTCACTCGCTGGATGGCCTTCGTTACACACCCGGCGCCTGAGCCAGTGGTGTCACTCAATCAAGTCCTTATTAGGCAGAACACCACCCAGCCTGCGCTCTTCATCATCTATAGCAGTGCCCACACCCAGCCTGCGCTCTTCATCATCTATAGCAGTGCCTAAACCCAGCCTGCGCTCTTCATCATCTATAGCAGTGCCCACACCCAGCCTGCGCTCTTCATCATCTATAGCAGTGCCTACACCCAGCCTGCGCTCTTCATCATCTATAGCAGTGCCCACACCCAGCCTGCGCTCTTCGTCATCTATAGCAGTGCCCACACCCAGCCTGCGCTCTTCATCATCTATAGCAGTGCCCACACCCAGCCTGCGCTCTTCATCATCTATAGCAGTGCCCACACCCAGCCTGCGCTCTTCATCATCTATAGCAGTGCCCACACCCAGCCTGCGCTCTTCATCATCTATAGCAGTGCCCACACCCAGCCTGCGCTCTTCATCATCTATAGCAGTGCCTACACCCAGCCTGCGCTCTTCATCATCTATAGCAGTGCCCACACCCAGCCTGCGCTCTTCATCATCTATAGCAGTGCCTACACCCAGCCTGCGCTCTTCATCATCTATAGCAGTGCCCACACCCAGCCTGCGCTCTTCATCATCTATAGCAGTGCCCACACCCAGCATGCGCTCTTCATCATCTATAGCAGTGCCCACACCCAGCCTGCGCTCTTCATCATCTATAGCAGTGCCCACACCCAGCCTGCGCTCTTCATCATCTATAGCAGTGCCCACACCCAGCCTGCGCTCTTCATCATCTATAGCAGTGCCCACACCCAGCCTGCGCTCTTCATCATCTATAGCAGTGCCCACACCCAGCCTGCGCTCTTCATCATCTATAGCAGTGCCCACACCCAGCCTGCGCTCTTCATCATCTATAGCAGTGCCCACACCCAGCCTGCGCTCTTCATCATCTATAGCAGTGCCCACACCCAGCCTGCGCTCTTCATCATCTATAGCAGTGCCTAAACCCAGCCTGCGCTCTTCATCATCTATAGCAGTGCCCACACCCAGCCTGCGCTCTTCATCATCTATAGCAGTGCCCACACCCAGCCTGCGCTCTTCATCATCTATAGCAGTGCCCACACCCAGCCTGCGCTCTTCATCATCTATAGCAGTGCCTACACCCAGCCTGCGCTCTTCGTCATCTATAGCAGTGCCCACACCCAGCCTGCGCTCTTCATCATCTATAGCAGTGCCCACACCCAGCCTGCGCTCTTCATCATCTATAGCAGTGCCCACACCCAGCCTGCGCTCTTCATCATCTATAGCAGTGCCCACACCCAGCCTGCGCTCTTCATCATCTATAGCAGTGCCCACACCCAGCCTGCGCTCTTCATCATCTATAGCAGTGCCTAAACCCAGCCTGCGCTCTTCATCATCTATAGCAGTGCCCACACCCAGCCTGCGCTCTTCATCATCTATAGCAGTGCCCACACCCAGCCTGCGCTCTTCATCATCTATAGCAGTGCCTAAACCCAGCCTGCGCTCTTCATCATCTATAGCAGTGCCCACACCCAGCCTGCGCTCTTCATCATCTATAGCAGTGCCTAAACCCAGCCTGCGCTCTTCATCATCTATAGCAGTGCCCACACCCAGCCTGCGCTCTTCATCATCTATAGCAGTGCCTAAACCCAGCCTGCGCTCTTCATCATCTATAGCAGTGCCCACACCCAGCCTGCGCTCTTCATCATCTATAGCAGTGCCTACACCCAGCCTGCGCTCTTCGTCATCTATAGCAGTGCCCACACCCAGCCTGCGCTCTTCATCATCTATAGCAGTGCCTACACCCAGCCTACGCTCTTCATCATCTATAGCAGTGCCCACACCCAGCCTGCGCTCTTCATCATCTATAGCAGTGCCCACACCCAGCCTGCGCTCTTCATCATCTATAGCAGTGCCCACACCCAGCCTGCGCTCTTCATCATCTATAGCAGTGCCCACACCCAGCCTGCGCTCTTCATCATCTATAGCAGTGCCCACACCCAGCCTGCGCTCTTCATCATCTATAGCAGTGCCCACACCCAGCCTGCGCTCTTCATCATCTATAGCAGTGCCCACACCCAGCCTGCGCTCTTCATCATCTATTGCAGTGCCTACACCCAGCCTGCGCTCTTCATCATCTATAGCAGTGCCCACACCCAGCCTGCGCTCTTCATCATCTATAGCAGTGCCCACACCCAGCCTGCGCTCTTCATCATCTATAGCAGTGCCTACACCCAGCCTGCGCTCTTCATCATCTATAGCAGTGCCCACACCCAGCCTGCGCTCTTCATCATCTATAGCAGTGCCTAAACCCAGCCTGCGCTCTTCATCATCTATAGCAGTGCCTACACCCAGCCTGCGCTCTTCATCATCTATAGCAGTGCCCACACCCAGCCTGCGCTCTTCATCATCTATAGCAGTGCCCACACCCAGCCTGCGCTCTTCATCATCTATAGCAGTGCCCACACCCAGCCTGCGCTCTTCATCATCTATAGCAGTGCCCACACCCAGCCTGTGCTCTTCATCATCTATAGCAGTGCCCACACCCAGCCTGCGCTCTTCGTCATCTATAGCAGTGCCCACACCCAGCCTGCGCTCTTCATCATCTATAGCAGTGCCAGTGCCTATAGGCGATATCACTAGTGCTACTAAAGCCCGCACCTCATTTCAATTTTCTGCTGCAAATGATTGGAACAATCTACAAACATTTCTTAAACTAGAATACCGTTCCTATCACTACTTTTAAAGCATTACTTTCAAAATTATTAACGGACCGCTGCAGCTGGATATCAGTCTCTGAGACAGTCTGGACTTCACCATGTTAGGCAGGTTGCTTCACGTTATCTATGCTCCTGCTCTTCCGCTTGTATTGCCATTTGATATTTGAAATAACTTACCTTTTTAATTTTTGTTTATTTCTGGACTTAATGCCCAGTACCTTTTAATTGAATTAGAACATCTTTATATGTGTGACCGTATACTTGAATGTGTGTACATGTCTTGGTCAGGTCACGGTGGCAAGAGAACTTCTAGAGTCTCCTCTGATGACAGATCACTCTAAATATAATGTGGCATTTTCTGTAAAGCTGTACCGGGCGCTGTTAGTGTGTGTGTGTGCAATCTGCTCCTCTCAGGGCTCGGGTGTGTGTGTGTGTGTGTGTGAGTGAGAGAGAGAGTGTGTGTGTGTGTGTGAGAGAGAGAGAGAGAGAGAGAGAGAGAGAGTGTGTGTCTGCGCGATCTGCTCCTCAGGGCTCGGGTGTTTGTGTGTGAGAGAGTGTGTGTGTACGTTCAGCCTGTTTTTTATTAATAATTTATTTAGACAACTAACTTTACTGAAGGTACAAATGCTTGGTAATAATTTTTTTTTAAGATTCATTCACAAAATGTACACATTCATCATTAATCTTATGCCTAGTATGATAAACAGCTTTGTTAATGTTTATTTCCATCCTTAATTACATTACATGAATGGTGCAAACCATAAGCCTATTTATCAAAACATCATCATAGCTCGCATCTGATTGGAAGATCATCATCTCAGCTCGTGTGTGATTGGAGGATCCGCATCTCAGCTTGCGTGTGATTAGAGGATCCGCGTCTCAGCTGGTCTATGATTGGAGGATCATCAACTCAGCTCGTGTGTGATTGGAGAATCTGGGCTGCGTTCAGCCCCGACAAAACGCTGCACAACTTTTTTAGACAGAAAAGGTGATGCGTTGAACACACTGTTTTGATGACGCAAGAGTTGCAACTACGGCAGCTGAGAAGGCTATTCTTTGTGAAGAATTTTCGGAGCCTGATGAAGTCGGTATAAATGTGTTTAATACACAAAATATTCCCGATGTTAGTTACTGCACTTTCCGCCCAGAACACAAGAGAACATCCCGATCGAGTGAAGGAATTTGTGGAAACTGAAATGGAAGCACATTTTACCTAATTCAGACTAAAACACATTTAGCCTCACATACTGACTTTATTTGTTTTAATACCCTGTATTTTCTCTCATTTTTAGGAAAAGCACTCAATTACCATAGTTTATTTCTATACCAAATGTCATACACTTGCAATGAAGCTAAAAATATAAACGACATTATGTTGATATCCTATATTTTTACATGTCAAACATGTCTTCTAATACCCTCAGTTGTTGCGTATACCGATCTGCATCGAACACATTTGTAAATGACTTTCCTTGAACCCATTGTGCGAGTTCACTTTAATACCGCGTGCTTTATATACATGCTGCTGCTGATTGGACTGCAGTTCTGACACACCCACCAAACAAGAGAAAACGCATCTCAGACCCCGTTGCCCGCCGTTTCCAGGAAACATGACGTTCAACCCGGACACCAGAGCAAACCATTGCGCACCATTTTGAACTTGAACGTGCCCCTGATCAGTGGTTTATGGGATCGATCGCACCCAATCACTGGAGACATCACAAAATCTCTGAAAAACTCACTTTATTAAACTTCTGTACAACATGAACCAACATCCCAATAAAAGTATTTACAGATGTACACTAAAAACGGTCATGAGAATTGTGGGATCACTCCTCCTCCTCTTCATCATCAACGATGGGCCTGGACCTGGAACACAGAGACACGGATCAGAGACGTCCAGTGGATCACAGAAACACGGATCAGAGACCATGTAACACACAGACAGGAAGTTCCTCACTCACTTCCTGGGAGCTTTAGTGACGCCACTGCCGCCCGCCTCTTCATCATCTTCATCAATGATGGGTCTTGATCTGGAACACAGAAACACGGATCAGTGGATCACAGAAACACGGATCAGAGACCATGTAACACACAGAGAGGAAGTTCCTCACTCACTTCCTGGGAGCTTTAGTGACGCCGCTGCCACCCGCCTCTTCATCTTCATCTTCCTCATTAGGATGAAGGTTCTCCTTCTCAGGCTTCCGGCCGGGACCGCCGAAGAAGTCCCCGATGCCCTTCTGCCATGTGGGGGTGGGCCTGGGGCACACAGGGTTCCCTCCCGCATACTTGCCCTTGGCTGAGGGGACACACACACACACACACTCGCGCATGAGGTCATCTGAACCAGCACTGCTCACAGAAACACATGCATGCACTGAATACAGCATCGGAGTTACAATCTAAAAACTACGAAATGTACCTTTTATCGTTAAGCTTGAAAATAAAGAACAAAAACAAGTCCTTCGAGAGTGCGTGTGTGCGCGCACTCACCAGGCGTGCCCGACTGCGCGCCGCCGCTCTGCGCGTTCATGGATCCGGACGCGCCGAGGGACTTCCGGGGCGCGGAAGCAGCAACAGCTAAACACAAAAACACTCAAAATCAACAAATCACATTTAATAAATCCTGCATAACACAAGCCACACGTCCACGATGTCGTCACGTCCGCTTGCGGTGATCCTCGGCGTTTCTTTGTGACGCGACGCGGATGAAGGTGAAAGTGGCGCCATTTCATTCTGTCACCGTTAAACTATTATTAGACACAAACTTTCATTAACATTCGCTTCTATTGATCAAACAATAACAATGAGATAATTCGAGCTGTGAAAACACTCGTTAAATAACTTATATCGCCAATATTAACATTAACATCTGGTGAAACACCAAAGCTCGCTAGACAACAGCAACAGCTTCGCGCTAAATTATGTTCTCAGATGAATATTGTTGATAACCGTATAAAAGCGCTGTTTCTCAGGCAAAAGACACCAGTGCCGCGGATTTAGTCACGGGGTGTTTATATGCTTTCGGCGGGAGATGAAAGATAAACACACTTACTCATCTTCATCCAACTTATACATCAACAAAGATAGAAAATAAATGGCACAACTTCTACAACTGATAATAGTAAGTTAATAACAACAACAATAATACGATTACTACGAACGTCCCCATTTACCGCAGGTTACCGTTACTGGCGCAGTTTTAATCGGTCTGACTGATATGAACTGGTTTGCTCGGTGTTTCTCACCTTTCCTGTATGTCCCGGGAACACTATCCGCCTTAGTCCGCACCATCGCGCTCGTTCACCGCAGCTGAACCGAGGAAATAAAGCTCTCGATTCCCGCCTTCTTTTTAAAAGAGGAGCCGAGACTCATGACGTCGCGGGCCGTCAGCCAATGGCTGGCCAGGAAACTGGGACTCGTGACTGCAGATTACGCCACTCCCATTTTAAAGGACAGACGAACAGCCTTACAAAAAAAGTTACCATGGTAACCTGCTTCACTGTGTGTGTGTGTGTGTGTGTGTGTGTGTGTGTATTCATCTGATCATCTCCTCGTGTTTCTGCTGATCTTGTGTTGATGTTCTGCAGCTCAGTGTTTATTCACACACACACACCTGGATAAACCTGTTCGTCATAGGTTTAAAGTCTGTAAGCGTTTTCCACTCTCAGAATTTGTTGATCTCTCAGATCTCAGTGTGTGTGTGTTTGTGTGTGAAGCAGATGATGATGCTGTAATGATGTTTCATCTGCGTCGACAATTAATCTGGTAACATTGGAAACCCTTTCCTTTCTCCAACAGTTCCTCATCCGCACAGAAATACACAACTCACAACACATTACACTACACATTGCACTCCACTACACACTACACACAACACTACACACTACAGTACAATATACACTACACTACACTATACACTACACTATACACTACACTTCACTATACACTACACTACACTACACACAACACTACACACTACAGTACAATATACACTACACTACACTACACTATACACTACACTATACACTACACTACACTTCACACTACACTACACACTACACTACACACTACACTACACTACACTACACTACACACTACACTACAATATACACTACACTACACTTCACACTACACACTACACTACAATATACACTACACTATACACTACACACTACACAATACACTACACACTACACTACAATATACACTACACTACACAATACACTACACTACACTTCACACTACACACTACACTACAATATACACTACACTATACACTACACAATACACTACACTACACTACAATATACACTACACTATACACTACACTACACTTCACACTACACACTACACTACACACTACAGTACAATATACACTACACTACACTACACTACACTATACACTACACACAACACTACACACTACAGTACAATATACACTACACTACACTACACTATACACTACACTTCACACTACACTACACTATACACTACACTACACTTCACACTACACTACACACTACACTACAATATACACTACACAATACACTACACTACACTTCACACTACACACTACACTACAATATACACTACACTACACACTACACTACAATATACACTACACTACACTACACACTACACTACACAGTACACTACACTACACTCTACACACTACACTACACTACACACTACACTACACACTACACTGCACACTACGATACTACACACTACACTACAATATACACTACACTACACAATGCACTACACTACAATTTACACTACACTATACACTACACACTACACAATACACTACACTACACACTACACTACAATATACACTACACAATACACTACACTTCACACTACACACTACACACTACACTACACTACACTACACAGTACACTACACTCAGTGCCGCTGCTAGCCATTTTGGTGCCCTACTCATAATTCCTTTATGATTCTAATTAATTGGACTAAAAACATCCTCACGTAATAATCTAGAATACTGTCTAACACTTGATGGCTGCTCTGTTAAAGGGTTAGTTCACCCAAAAATGAAAATTAAGTCATTAATTACTCACCCCCATGCTGTACCAACCCCGTAAGACCTTCGTTCGTCTTCAGAACACAAATGAAGATATTTATGATTAAATCTGAGAGGTTTATGACTCCTCCATAGGCTCCTTGAGGGAATGACACCGGACGGCCCAGAAAGTCATTAAAGAAAATGTTTAAATATTCCATGTCGCAACAGTGGCTCAACTATAAGTTTATCAAGCGACGAGAATACTTTTTGTGCGAAAAAACAAACAAAAATAACGACTTTATTCGACTATTCCTTTTCTTCCTTGTAGGCCTGAAACGAGACTTCAAGAGATTTCCACGACGCATGCGCGAGAACTGAACTGAAGTAGTTAAAGGAGATCGCAATTCTCGCGCATGCGTCATGGAAATCTCTTGAAGTCTCGTTTCTCCTCTGCATCTCCTCTGCATCTCCATCTCCTCTCCATCTCCTCTGCATCTTCATCTCCTCTCCATCTCCTCTGCATCTCCATCTCCTCTGCATCTCCATCTCCTCTCCATCTCCTCTGCATCTCCATCTCCTCTGCATCTCCATCTCCTCTCCATCTCCTCTCCATCTCCTCTGCATCTCCATCTCCTCTGCATCTCCATCTCCTCTCCATCTCCTCTGCATCTTCATCTCCTCTGCATCTCCATCTCCTCTGCATCTCCATCTCCTCTGCATCTCCATCTCCTCTGCATCTCCTCTGCATCTCCATCTCCTCTGCATCTTCATCTCCTCTACATCTCCTCTGCATCTCCATCTCCTCTGCATCTCCTCTGCATCTCCATCTCCTCTCCATCTCCTCTGCATCTCCATCTCCTCTTCATCTCCTCTGCATCTCCTTCTCTGCATCTCCATCTCCTCTGCATCTCCATCTCCTCTGCATCTGCATCTCTATCTCCTCTGCATCTCCATCTCCTCTGCATCTCCTCTGCATCTCCATCTCCTCTGCATCTCCTCTGCATCTCCATCTCCTCTTCATCTCCTCTGCATCTCCTTCTCCTCTGCATCTCCATCTCCTCTGCATCTCCATCTCCTCTGCATCTCCATCTCCTCTGCATCTCCTCTGCATCTTCATCTCTTCTGCATCTCCATCTCCTCTGCATCTCCTCTGCATCTCCATCTCCTCTGCATCTTCATCTCCTCTACATCTCCTCTGCATCTCCATCTCCTCTGCATCTCCATCTCCTCTGCATCTCCATCTCCTCTGCATCTCCATCTCCTCTGCATCTCCTCTGCATCTCCATCTCCTCTCCATCTCCTCTGCATCTCCTCTGCATCTTCATCTCCTCTGCATCTCCATCTCCTCTGCATCTCCTCTGCATCTCCATCTCCTCTCCATCTCCTCTGCATCTCCATCTCCTCTTCATCTCCTCTGCATCTCCTTCTCTGCATCTCCATCTCCTCTGCATCTCCATCTCCTCTGCATCTGCATCTCTATCTCCTCTGCATCTCCATCTCCTCTGCATCTCCTCTGCATCTCCATCTCCTCTGCATCTCCTCTGCATCTCCATCTCCTCTTCATCTCCTCTGCATCTCCTTCTCCTCTGCATCTCCATCTCCTCTGCATCTCCATCTCCTCTGCATCTCCATCTCCTCTGCATCTCCTCTGCATCTTCATCTCTTCTGCATCTCCATCTCCTCTGCATCTCCTCTGCATCTCCATCTCCTCTGCATCTTCATCTCCTCTACATCTCCTCTGCATCTCCATCTCCTCTGCATCTCCATCTCCTCTGCATCACCTCTGCATCTCCATCTCCTCTGCATCTCCATCTCCATCTTCATCTCCTCTGCATCTCCATCTCCTCTGCATCTCCTCTGCATCTCCTCTGCATCTCCATCTCCTCTGCATCTCCATCTCCATCTTCATCTCCTCTGCATCTCCATCTCCTCTGCATCTCCTCTGCATCTCCATCTCCTCTGCATCTCCTCTGCATCTCCATCTCCTCTGCATCTCCATCTCCATCTTCATCTCCTCTGCATCTCCATCTCCTCTGCATCTCATCTCCATCTTCATCTCCTCTGCATCTCCATCTCCTCTCCATCTCCTCTGCATCTCCATCTCCTCTGCATCTCCTCTGCATCTTCATCTCCTCTGCATCTCCATCTCCTCTGCATCTTCATCTCCTCTACATCTCCTCTGCATCTCCATCTCCTCTCCATCTCCTCTGCATCTTCATCTCCTCTGCATCTCCATCTCCTCTCCATCTCCTCTGCATCTCCATCTCCTCTCCATCTCCTCTGCATCTCCATCTCCTCTGCATCTCCATCTCCATCTTCATCTCCTCTGCATCTCCATCTCCTCTGCATCTCCTCTGCATCTTCATCTCCTCTGCATCTCCATCTCCTCTCCATCTCCTCTGCATCTCCATCTCCTCTGCATCTCCTCTGCATCTCCATCTCCTCTGCATCTCCTCTGCATCTCCATCTCCTCTGCATCTCCATCTCCATCTCCATCTCCTCTGCATCTCCATCTCCATCTTCATCTCCTCTGCATCTCCATCTCCATCTTCATCTCCTCTGCATCTCCATCTCCATCTTTATCTCCTCTGCATCTCCATCTCCATCTTTATCTCCTCTGCATCTCCATCTCCTCTGCATCTCCTCTGCATCTCCATCTCCTCTCCATCTCCTCTGCATCTCCATCTCCTCTGCATCTCCATCTCCTCTGCATCTCCTCTGCATCTCCATCTCCTCTGCATCTCCTCTGCATCTCCATCTCCTCTGCATCTCCATCTCCATCTTCATCTCCTCTGCATCTCCATCTCCTCTGCATCTCCTCTGCATCTTCATCTCCTCTGCATCTCCTCTGCATCTTCATCTCCTCTGCATCTCCATCTCCTCTCCATCTCCTCTGCATCTCCTCTGCATCTCCATCTCCTCTGCATCTCCTCTGCATCTCCATCTCCTCTGCATCTCCATCTCCATCTTCATCTCCTCTGCATCTCCATCTCCTCTCCATCTCCTCTGCATCTCCATCTCCTCTGCATCTCCTCTGCATCTTCATCTCCTCTGCATCTCCATCTCCTCTCCATCTCCTCTGCATCTTCATCTCCTCTACATCTCCTCTGCATCTCCATCTCCTCTCCATCTCCTCTGCATCTTCATCTCCTCTGCATCTCCATCTCCTCTCCATCTCCTCTGCATCTCCATCTCCTCTCCATCTCCTCTGCATCTCCATCTCCTCTCCATCTCCTCTGCATCTCCATCTCCTCTGCATCTCCTCTGCATCTTCATCTCCTCTGCATCTCCTCTGCATCTTCATCTCCTCTGCATCTCCATCTCCTCTCCATCCCCTCTGCATCTTCATCTCCTCTACATCTCCTCTGCATCTCCATCTCCTCTGCATCTCCTCTGCATCTCCATCTCCTCTGCATCTTCATCTCCTCTGCATCTCCTCTGCATCTCCATCTCCTCTCCATCTCCTCTGCATCTTCATCTCCTCTGCATCTCCATCTCCATCTTCATCTCCTCTGCATCTCCATCTCCTCTGCATCTCCTCTGCATCTCCTCTGCATCTCCATCTCCTCTGCATCTCCATCTCCTCTGCATCTCCATCTCCTCTGCATCTTCATCTTCTCTGCATCTTCATCTCCTCTGCATCTCCATCTCCTCTGCATCTCCATCTCCTCTGCATCTACTCTGCATCTACTCTGCATCTCCTCTGCATCTCCTCTGCATCTCCATCTCCATCTCCATCTCCATCTCCTCTGCATCTCCATCTCCTCTGCATCTCCTCTGCATCTCCATCTCCTCTGCATCTCCTCTGCATCTCCTCTGCATCTCCATCTCCTCTCCATCTCCTCTGCATCTCCTCTGCATCTCAATCTCCTCTGCATCTCCATCTGCATCTCCTCTGCATCTCCTCTGCATCTCCATCTGCATCTCCTCTGCATCTCCTCTCCATCTGCATCTCCTCTGGATCTCCTCTGCATCTCCATCTCCTCTGCATCTCCATATCCTCTGCATCTCCATCTCCTCTGCATCTCCATCTCCTCTGCATATCCATCTCCTCTGTATCTCCATCTCCTCTGCATCTCCATCTCCTCTGCATCTCCATCTCCTCTGCATCTCCATCTCCTCTGCATCTCCATCTCCTCTGCATCTCCTCTGCATCTCCATCTCCTCTGCATCTCCTCTGCATCTCCATCTCCTCTGCATCTCCATCTCCTCTGCATCTTCATCTCCTCTGCATCTCCTCTGCATCTCCTTCTCCTCTGCATCTCCTCTGCATCTCCTCTGCATCTCCATCTCCTCTGCATCTACATCTCCTCTGCATCTCCATCTCCTCTGCATCTCCTCTGCATCTTCATCTCTTCTGCATCTCCATCTCCTCTGCATCTCCATCTCCTCTGCATCTCCTCTGCATCTCCATCTCCTCTGCATCTCCATCTCCTCTGCATCTCCTCTGCATCTCCATCTCCTCTGCATCTCCATCTCCTCTGCATCTCCTCTGCATCTCCATCTCCTTTGCATCTCCATCTCCTCTGCATCTTCATCTCCTCTACATCTCCTCTGCATCTCCATCTCCTCTGCATCTCCTCTGCATCTCCATCTCCTCTGCATCTCCATCTCCTCTGCATGTCCATCTCCTCTGCATCTCCATCTCCTCTGCATCTCCTCTGCATCTTCATCTCCTCTGCATCTCCATCTCCTCTGCATCTCCATCTCCTCTGCATCTTCATCTCCTCTGCATCTCCTCTGCATCTCCATCTCCTCTGCATCTCCTCTGCAACTCCATCTCCTCTGCATCTCCTCTGCATCTCCTCTGCATCTCCATCTCCTCTGCATCTCCTCTGCATCTCCTCTGCATCTCCATCTCTTCTGCATCTTCATCTCCTCTGCATCTCCATCTCCTCTGCATCTCCATCTCCTCTGCATCTCCATCTCCTCTGCATCTCCATCTCCTCTGCATCTCCATCTCCTCTGCATCTTCATCTCCTCTGCATCTCCTCTGCATCTCCTCTGCATCTCCATCTCCTCTGCATCTCCTCTGCATCTTCATCTCCTCTGCATCTCCATCTCCTCTGCATCTCCATCTCCTCTGCATCTTCATCTCCTCTGCATCTCCTCTGCATCTCCATCTCCTCTGCATCTCCTCTGCATCTCCATCTCCTCTCCATCTCCTCTGCATCTCCTCTGCATCTCCTCTGCATCTCCTCTGCATCTTCATCTCCTCTGCATCTCCTCTGCATCTCCATCTCCTCTGCATCTCCATCTCCTCTGCATCTCCATCTCCTCTGCATATCCATCTCCTCTGTATCTCCATCTCCTCTGCATCTCCATCTCCTCTGCATCTCCATCTCCTCTGCATCTCCATCTCCTCTGCATCTCCTCTGCATCTCCATCTCCTCTGCATCTTCATCTCCTCTGCATATCCTCTGCATCTCCATCTCATCTCCATCTCCTCTGCATCTTCATCTCCTCTCCATCTCCTCTCCATCTCCTCTGCATCTCCTCTGCATCTCCATCTCCTCTGCATCTCCTCTGCATCTCCATCTCCTTTGCATCTGCATCTCCATCTCCATCTGCATCTCCATCTCCATCTGCATCTCCATCTCCTCTGCATCTTCATCTCCTCTGCATCTCCTCTGCATCTTCATCTCCTCTGCATCTCCTCTGCATCTCCATCTCCTCTGCATCTCCATCTCCTCTGCATCTCCATCTCCTCTGCATCTCCATCTCCATCTCCATCTCCTCTGCATCTCCATATCCTCTGCATCTCCTCTGCATCTCCTCTGCATCTCCTCTGCATCTCCATCTCATCTCCATCTCCTCTGCATCTCCATCTCCTCTGCATCTCCATCTCCTCTGCATCTCCATCTCCTCTGCATATCCATCTCCTCTGCATATCCTCTGCATCTCCATCTCATCTCCATCTCCTCTGCATCTCCATCTCCTCTGCATCTCCATCTCCTCTGCATCTCCATCTCCTCTGCATCTCCATCTCCTCTGCATCTCCATCTCCTCTGCATCTTCATCTCCTCTGCATATCCTCTGCATCTCCATCTCCTCTGCATCTTCATCTCCTCTGCATCTCCATCTCCTCTGCATCTTCATCTCCTCTGCATATCCTCTGCATCTCCATCTCCTCTGCATCTCCATCTCCTCTGCATCTCCATCTCCTCTGCATCTTCATCTCCTCTGCATCTCCATCTGCATCTCCATCTCCTCTGCATCTCCATCTCCTCTGCATCTCCGTCTGCATCTCCATCTCCTCTGCATCTCCATCTCCATCTCCTCTGCATCTCCTCTGCATCTTCATCTCCATCTCCTCTGCATCTCCTCTGCATCTCCATCTCCTCTGCATCTCCATCTCCATCTGCATCTCCATCTCCTCTGCATCTTCATCTCCTCTGCATCTTCATCTCCTCTGCATCTCCTCTGCATCTCCATCTCCTCTGCATCTCCATCTCCTCTGCATCTCCATCTCCTCTGCATCTCCATCTCCATCTGCATCTCCATCTCCTCTGCATCTCCATCTCCTCTGCATCTCCATCTCCTCTGCATCTCCATCTCCTCTGCATCTCCATCTCCTCTGCATCTCCATCTCCTCTGCATCTCCATCTCCTCTGCATCTCCATCTCTTCTGTATCTCCATCTCCATCTGCATCTGCATCTCCATCTCCTCTGCATCTTCATCTCCATCTCCTCTGCATCTTCATCTCCATCTCCTCTGCATCTTCATCTCCATCTCCTCTGCATCTCCATCTCCTCTGCATCTCCATCTCTTCTGTATCTCCATCTCCATCTGCATCTCCATCTCCTCTGCATCTTCATCTCCATCTCCTCTGCATCTTCATCTCCATCTCCTCTGCATTTTCATCTCCATCTCCTCTGCATCTCCATCTCCTCTGCATCTCCATCTCCTCTGCATCTCCATCTCCTCTGCATCTCCATCTGCATCTCCATCTCTATCTCCTCTGCATCTGCATCTCCATCTGCATCTCCATCTCTATCTCCTCTGCATTTGTGGAGGTGGTGGTGCAGGTCCTCCCCCCGTTTTGCGAGCCTCTGCCTTCGATCTGTTGGCTGAGTAGAAGCAAAGTCCTTTTAGGCAAGTCATGCCGCTCGGCCGCCATCTTGGCAACACCTCCGGGCCGCTATTTCGGACTAACAAGACCAGGCTCCTATCAAAATGAATGGGCAGAGACTCAGAACTGGACTTTCACTGGTCACCGGGACATAAAAACTGCATGTATACAAACACTAATAAAATATGATAAAAATCGCTAAAAAAGTGTGATGACTTTGCCCCAAAATAAGGTTTAAAACGCCTTTTCCCCACAGGTTATACTTTTACTGCGCATGCGCAAGGGTTCTCTCGCTCTCTGTCGTGCGCGCGCTACTGCTCGCTCGCTCTAGATTCCGGGAGATTTGAACTAATTTGTGGTCATCAGGGAGCCGCTATCAATCTCCGGGAGACTCCCGGAACTTCCAGGAGACTTGGGATGTCTGATATTTACACAACTAACACATATCAAATCTGCCGCCTTTTCAAACAGTAACATATTTCCCGCTGTCGCAAACCTCAACTGTGCGCATGTGTCGGTGGAACCAGACGATAGGCTTAAATGTTTTCCGGCTTGACTGTTAAAAGCAGACGATTGGCTTTCCAGCGGGAGGGGCGGGGCATGTGCATACAACCGCCATCTTTGGCGTTACGGGTTTTCCCTTTATAGTTGTATTAAGGATTGAGGAAGTGGCATGTCTCCATATAAATAGTCTCTGGTAGAAGTCAAATGAGAATGAACATTTAATTGTGTGAAAACAGAATTAGACCTATGTCAAAAATGCTGCTGCACTGCTATATGCTGGATGCTATTTAGTTATTTAACATGTCAAATGTTTGTAAAGTCAGGTAGCCTACACCCATGATATGCTCAAGCCTTACCTGACTGAACTATGTTTTTATATTTCATTTTCAGGTGCTTTTAAAGGGTTAGTTCACCCAAAAATGAAAATGAAGTAATTAATTACTCACCCCCATGCTGTACCAACCCCGTAAGACCTTCGTTCGTCTTCAGAACACAAATGAAGATATTTATGATTAAATCTGAGAGGTTTATGACTGCTACATAGGCTCCCTAAGGGAATGAATCCTGACGGCCCAGAAAGTCATTAAAGAAAATGTTTAAATATTCCATGTCGCAACAGTGGCTCAACTATAAGTTTATCAAGCGACGAGAATACTTTTTGTGCGAAAAAACAAACAAAAATAACGACTTTATTCGACTATACTTTTTCTTCCTTCCTTCAAGAGATTTCCATGACGCATGCGCGAGAATTGCGATCTCCTTCAACTACTTCAGTTCAGTTCTCGCGCATGCGTTGTGGAAATCTCTTGAAGTCTCGTTTCAGGCCTACAAGGAAGAAAAGGAATAGTCGAATAAAGTCGTTATTTTTGTTTGTTTTTTCGCACAAAAAGTATTCTCGTCGCTTGATAAACTTATAGTTGAGCCACTGTTGCGACATGGAATATTTAAACATTTTCTTTAATGACTTTCTGGGCCGTCCGGTGTCATTCCCTTAGGGAGCCTATGGAGGAGTGATCAACCTCTCAGATTTAATCATAAATATCTTCATTTGTGTTCCGAAGACGAACGAAGGTCTTACGGGGTTGGTACAGCATGGGGGTGAGTAATTAATGACTTAATTTTCATTTTTGGGTGAACTAACCCTTTAAGTCTTTGTTGTCGGTTAGGAACCTGGGTGTGTGTGTGTGTGTGTGTGTGTGTGGGTGTGCTCTTTGATAGCAATCTTTCATTTGAAAGTTACGTGTCTTGTATCTGTAAATCATTATTCCATCTTAAAAATATATAGTATATATTACGTCATATGCTCTCAATGACAAAAGTGCAACAATAAGTTCATGCATTCATGACATCAAGGCTAGATTATTGTAACCCTAAGTTAATAACTAATGATCTTTGCAACGGAAGTGAATCAATCAAAACTAACTTTATCAGGACAATAACTTTATTCTAGAGCTGCTGTAAAGCCTAAACACTCTCTGTTTCTGTAATCTCCTGATATCACTGTAAAGCTGCTGTGTCTCTTCATCTACTCAGAGACTCCGGATCAGTTTCATACAGTTATGCAGCACAACACGTCCTGCATATTAAAGCTGATGACACACACACACACACACACTCACACACACACTTTTTATGACCAATGACACATTAATACATCAGATGTAGCAAATGTTTTTTCTAAGAGTTTTAAAATAAAATTTATTAGATAATTTATTTAAACTGTGGTGTCTGTCTGTTTTCCAAAGAAAGGAATCCCAGCTATTGTCAAAGTATCATATTCATACTTTAAAAGCTGTTTCTGGGCTGAAAAGAAAACTGTTCTTAATGAAAGTCATCTGTTCAGGCTATGGGCGGGGCCCCAGAGGCTCAGGGGCGGGGCCCTTGCGACTCCTGTCCAATCAGATCCCGGGGGCGTGGTCTCTGACCGCTGAGTCTTTGAGCTGAAGCGTCTGAGTGAAGCTGAAGCTGAAGCTGAAGTGCGTGTGTGTGTGAAGCTGCAGCGGTAAGATCCTGTTCTTCTCACTTTAATCCACTGCCGTTATTTATTGCCTTTACAGGAACTGATGTTTTATCAGTGTAAATTGACCATTTTAACAAACCTTTACCTTTATTTAGAAATTCTGTGATTAATGGATATACAGAAAGATGTTCTCAATCCGCTGAAATGATACATTGTTTGTCTTATTCGATACATCTTTATCAGAAAGAGTGATAGATGTGTCATTGATTTAAAAATCATTTATTGAAGGTTCTGAATATGCGGACATGGTGATGGAAAAAATATTTTTCAATGTTTTTGCGCTTTTTCTCTCAGGAAAGTGTCGCGTTCCCGCAGAAACTGCGCGCGCTCGCGGAGATCTCGAAAGTTTTGTGAGAGCGCGCAAAATCACTGAAATACATGTTCCCCATGTCCCTTTCGGTTCTCCGTATGAATATGTCATTTTATGACAGATTAACAGTTATTGCACTGTGTGAGTGAGTGAGAGAGAGTGTGTGTGTGTGTGTGTTTGAGAGAGAGAGAGAGAGAGAGAGAGAGAGAGAGAGAGAGAGTGTGTGTGTGTGTGTGTGTGTGTGTGTACAGGTTCATATTACATTGACCAAATGTCCCCACAAGGGGTCGGGTTAGTGTGTGTGTAATGTATGTATAATTTAAAAACCATAATGCCTATGGAGAGTCCCCACAAAGATAACAAAGCAGACTTTTGTGTGTGTGTGTGTGTGTGTCATCATCATTCTCTCTGCTGTAAACTCGATTGTTCCTGCTGCTGATGTCAGAGTGAGTCTGTTGTTCAGTGTGTACTGAGAGCTCATTGATGGTGTGTGTGTGTGTGTGTGTGTGTCTGTCGACAACTTGTATGTTAGACCCTATACCGACTAAGCTACTGAAAGAGATGCTTCCAGAGGTCATATATACTCTTCTTAATATCATTCATTCATCTTTGTCATTAAGATACATACCAAAAACTTTTAAGCTGGCTATGATTAAACCGCTTGTTAAAAAACTGCAACCTGATCCTAGAGAATTAGTCAATTACAGGCCGATCTCGAATCTGCCTTTTCTGTCAAAGATACTAGAAAAGGCAGTATCCTCACAACTGTGTTCCTTTCTAGAAAGAAATGATATCTGCGAGGATGTCCAGTCCGGATTTAGACCGTACCATAGCACTGAGACCGCTCTTATTAGAGTCACACATGATTTGCTCTTATCATCCGATCGTGGTTGTATCTCTCTATTAGTGTTACTCGATCTTAGTGCTGCATTTGACACCATTGACCACAACATTCTTTTAAATAGACTCGAAAATGATATTATTCAATTATATCTGACCGTTATCAGTTTTTAGCAGTAAATAAAGAGATGTCTTATCGATCACAAGTTCAGTATGGCGTACCACAAGGCTCAGTACTAGGACCGTTGCTGTTCACTCTGTACATGCTACCATTAGGAGATATCATTAGGAAACATGGAGTTAGCTTTCACTGTTATGCCGATGATACTCAGCTGTATATTTCTTCAAAACCCAACGAAACTTACCAATTCACAAAATTAACGGAATGCAGAGCTAATATAAAAAATTGGATGACTAGTAATTTCCTACTACTAAATTCTGAAAAGACAGAGAATCTAATTATTGGACAAAAAACTTCAACACGTAATAACCTAGAATACTATCTAACACTTGATGGCTGCTCTGTCAAGTCTTCGTCGTCGGTTAGGAACCTGGGTGTGTGTGTGTGTGTGTGTGTGTGTGCGTCTAGCAATCTTTCATTTGAAAGCCACGTGTCTAGTATCTGTAAAACTGCATTTTTCCATCTTAAAAATATATCTAAAATGCGCCATATGCTCTCATTGGGAAATGTGGAACAGTTAGTTCATGCGTCATCAAGGCTAGATTATTATAATGCTCTACTGGGTGGTTGCCCTGCACGCTTAATAAACAAACTACAGCCATACCAAAACGCAGCAGCTCGAGTTCTTACCAGAACCAGGAAATATGACCATATTAGCCCGGTTCTGTCAACACTGCATTGGCTGCCTATTAAACATTGTATACACTCACCTAAAGGATTATTAGGAACACCATACTAATACTGTGTTTGACCCCCTTTCGCCTTCAGAACTGCCTTAATTCTACGTGGCATTGATCCAACAAGGTGCTGAAAGCATTCTTTAGAAATGTTGGCCCATATTGATAGGATAGCATCTTGCAGTTGATGGAGATTTGTGGGATGCACATCCAGGGCACGAAGCTCCCGTTCCACCACATCCCAAAGATGCTCTATTGGGTTGAGATCTGGTGACTGTGGGGGCCATTTTAGTACAGTTAACTCATTGTCATGTTCAAGAAACCAATTGAAATGATTCGAGCTTTGTGACATGGTGCATTATCCTGCTGGAAGTAGCCATCAGAGGATGGGGACATGGTGGCCATAAAGGGATGGACATGGTCAGAAACAATGCTCAGGGTTGGCCGTGGCATTTAAACGATGCCCAACTGGCACTAAAAGTGTGCCAAGAAAACATCCCCCACACCATTACACCACCACCACCAGCCTGCACAGTGGTAACAAGGCATGATGGATCCA
Source organism: Tiaroga cobitis (assembly GCA_030578255.1). Lineage (NCBI taxonomy): Eukaryota > Metazoa > Chordata > Actinopteri > Cypriniformes > Leuciscidae > Tiaroga > Tiaroga cobitis. Next base: position 206,913 of record CM060615.1, read on the forward strand.
TGTTCTCATTCTGTTTACGCCAAATTTTGACTCTACCATCTGAATGTCTCAACAGAAATCGAGACTCATCAGACCAGGCAACATTTTTCCAGTGTTCAACTGTCCAATTTTGGTGAGCTCTTGCAAATTGTAGCCTCTTTTTCCTATTTGTAGTGGAGATGAGTGGTACCCGGTGGGGTCTTCTGCTGTTGTAGCCCATCCACCTCAAGGTTGTGCGTGTTGTGGCTTCACAAATGCTTTGCTGCATACCTCGGTTGTAACAAGTGGTTATTTCAGTCAAAGTTGCTCTTCTATCAGCTTGAAGCAGTCGGCCCATTCTCCTCTGACCTCTAGCATCAACAACAACATTTTCGCCCAGAGGACTGCCGCATACTGGATGTTTTTCCCTTTTCACACAATTCTTTGTAAACCCTAGAAATGGTTGTGCGTGAAAATCCCAGTAACTGAGCAGATTGTGAAATACTCAGACCGGCCCGTCTGGCACCAACAACCATGCCACGCTCAAAATTGCTTAAATCACCTTTCTTTTCCCATTCTGACATTCAATTTGGAGTTCAGGAGATTGTCTTGACCAGGACCACACCCCTAAATGCATTGAAGCAACTGCCATGTGATTGGTTGATTAGATAATTGCATTAATGAGAAATTGAACAGGTGTTCCTAATAATCCTTTTGGTGAGTGTATATTTTTTAATATTGGTGATTACTTACAAAGCACTGAATGGTTTAGCTCCGCAGTACTTGAGCGAGCTCTTAACGCATTATAGTCCTTCACGTCTATTGCGATCTCTAAACTCCGGCCAGTTGATAATACCTAGAATATCTAAATCGACTGCAGGTGGTAGATCCTTTTCCTATTTAGCACCAAAACTCTTGAACAGTCTTCCTACGATTGTCCGGGAAGCAGACACACTCTGTCAGTTCAAAGCTAGACTAAAAACACATCTCTTTGACCTAGCATACACATAATACATTATAGACTTCTATAATTCAATGTTAGGCTGCATAGATTAGGTCAGCCGGAACTGGGAACACTTCCCTTAAATCTTGATGTACTCGCTACATCATAAGAAGAATGGCATCTACGCTAATATTAGTGTCTTTGTTTATCCCAAGGTTTTCCCGTAGTCCGCCGTATCCAGGCCGTATCCAGATCTGATGAAGGACCTGCGTCTGGACTCACACTCACACACACACACACACACTCTCACACACACACACACACACACACACACACACGCACACACACACACACTCTCACACACACACTCACACACACACACACACACACACACTCACACACACACACACACTCTCTCACACACACACACACACACACACACACACACACTCTCACACACACACACACACACACACACCACACACTCTCACACACACACTCTCACACACACACACACACACACACACACACACACCACACACCACCCACACACCAGCTCTGATGAAGGACCTGCGTCTGGACGCGACGGCAACGCAGTCCTGAAGTGTCACTAGTCCCTCCCTGTGAAGGCCTCCTTCCCTTCTCCTCTGTACAGATAATAGTTGTCAAAATGATTCCAGTTCGCATGGATCCGTGACTAAAAATTCTGTATTATGAATTTTTAAGGCCAAACAAGTAATTTGTTGAGGTCAATTTATTTTTTATTTTTCAAGGCTTGTACCTTGGAACCTGTTTCATTGTTTGTGTTCTCGAGCCGCCAGGCACTGCTTTGTGCAAATGAGCGGCTGGATCTCGTAAAGGGTTTTCTGTTAGAACGGTGTCGTGTTAGCGGCCCCTAAAGCGCTATATAAATGAAGGTGACTTGACCTGTGTGTGTGTGTGTGTGTGTGTGCAGATGGAGTCCCTCAGACGCTCTGCCCAGGCTGATGGAGACTTGGGCTGGTTCGGGTTGAGGGTGCGGGTTCAGGGCGTCTCCGGTCAGCCGTGTGTGGTTCTGAACACCCAGAGTAACCTGGACTCTCCAGACTATCCTGACGTGTTCCCGATGGAGCCGCGGCAGCAGAAGTGTGTGTCCAGTATGAGCAGCGGGGCTTCCAGCGCTCAAACTCCACCGGATCATTCCAGATCCCTGAGATCCTTCCGGCACCCGTGGGCTCAACAGAACCAGAGGAACCCGGAGACCCTCCGCTGGTCCAGCAGCCCGAACTCGCCCGTGGTGGTGAAGAGAGCCCGGATACCGGTGCCGGGAGCAGGATTCCGGGAGCCGGTAGTGGAGAGCATTCCCTGCCGGCCGTCCCACATCATCAGCAGGGTGTGTGTCCCTCAGGAGCAGAACCCCAGCGGATCCCCTCGGCCCGGGAGAGCCCGTCACCACAGCAGAACCACTCCTGAGGAGAAGAGGCGCTCCAGGAGCCTGGAGACCAGATCCACACGCTCAGGGACTCCGGCTGCCGGGGTCACAGGGGTCACAGAGGTCACAGGGGTCAGCTCTACATCTGCATGGTCAGAGGTCAAAGAAGAGACGGAGAGAATGGCTCAGGTAGAGACAACAATCTGTTCAAATGAGTCGCTCTCTGAATGTGTGTGATTCAGTGGAAGGAGTTGTGTGTGTGATAGTCCTGCTGTGTGTGTGTGTGTCTGTGTGAGAGAGATAGAGTGTCTGTATCTGGGTGTCCCGACGGATCACCCCTTTATCGTGGTGGGGCACTTTGCGTGTCTCCGTGACCCCTAGAGCTATGTCGGCGGGAGTCTTGCACTCCTGGTAGGGCCTCCCATGCCGAACAGGTCAAAGGGTAGAGGCCAGACAAAGAGTGATCCCAAACGCCTCAATGATGGAGCCGCCGGAAAGTGGTGGGTGTGAGAGAACCACCAAAATGGCGGAAAAGTCTGAAGAAGCCAGCCCCACTGCCACGTGGGTAAACCCGGAGGGGTACAGTGGCTAGGGGAATAAACCCTGATGACAAATCTGCCTTTTGGGGACAGGCACAGGCGGAACCCAGCAGACCGGGCCACCGGCAGCCCCCTGCAACTCCTTTCAGACGAAGGTCGTCATGGGTTCTCTCATGCCACCGGAGATCCTTCTGGAAGGAGCCAAGATGGTGGGAGTGTGGAATGCACACCTGCACCTCCACCTTAATCCTTACCTATGTGCAAGCTTTTTGCTTCCCTTGCCCCCCCCCCCCCCCCCCCCCCCCCAAGAAGTCCTGTGGCGATATGGAATGGTGGTAGGCACAGGCCAAGGATGTGGCTGGGAGTGCCTAGCCAAACCATGCACACAGGCGGCAATGGAGTGATGGTCGTTGCAACTGTGGGATGGAGCAGCACATTGCCTCGGCAGCTTCTATTGCGACTGAGCAGTTCCACGCTGCTCACCCCTGAGATGGGGAAGGACCTGGAAAAGGTGGTTTAAAAAACGTCTGCGCCATACACTCTGGGTGGTATACCGCAACCGCCGGAGCATCCCATCATGCGGTCGAAAAACGAAAGAAAGAAATAGACACCTGAGTATTGCTTCATGGAATGTCCGCACCTTGTTGGACCTGGCTGAGACATCTGACAAGCCTCGTCGTAGAACAGCGCTTGTGGCCCTAGAGTTAGCAAGGTACAACATCGACGTTGCAGCTCTCAGTGAGACCAGACTTCATGGAGAGGACTCCCTGACGGAGGTTGGTGCAGGGTACACTTTCTTCTGGAAGGGGGTCCCTGAAGGCATTCGCCGGACCCATGGAGTTGGTTTTGCAGTGAAGACCAAACTGCTACAGCTTATCCCTGAATCTCCTGTCGGCATTAATGAGAGGCTGATGACCTGGCGCATCCCTCTTGCAAAGGGATGCTTTGCTACCCTCATTAGTGCCTATGCACCAACACTTGCTGCCGAGTCTAACATCAAAGAGGACTTTTACCTTGCCCTTGACTCTGCCATAAGAAAAACTCCAGCCACAGACAAACTCATTCTCATGGGAGATTTTAATGCCAGAGTGGGCATAGAGCACCTGGTATGGGATAAGGTAATTGGCCGGCACGGAGTTGGGAAGATGAATGACAACGGCCTTCGGCTCCTTTCTCTCTGTGCAGAACACCAACTGGTCATCACCAACACCATATTCCAGATGAAGAATAAATTCAAAACCACCTGGCAGCATCCACGCTCAAAACATTGGCACCTCCTTGATTACATAATAGTCCGGCAAAAAAAATCGGAAAGATGTCCTGTCCACTCGAGTCATACGCGGAGCAGAGTGTTGGACTGACCACCGTATGGTCAGGTCCAAACTCCTCATGAGTATTAGACCATGTGGTCAGAGGACAGCCCCCTCAAAAAAAATCAACTGCTCAGCACTCAGTAGCCTCACCTCACGAGACTTCCTTCGACAGCTCCTCGCTGATAACCTCAAAAAGATCCCGGAGGAATCAGCCGACTGGCCAACACTGCGCCAAGCCATCCACAGTGCAGCGTCAGAGGCATTGGGCCAGTCGAGGAAACAGCACCGGGACTGGTTTGACAGCAATTCGGCTGAGATACAGACACTCCTCAAAATAAAACATGATGCCCATAAAGCTCTTCTGTCCTGCCCTGGATCTCCTACCTTCAAAGCCACCTTTAATGCAGCGAGATCTGCAACCCAGCGTGCCCTCCGGATCATGGAGGACTCTTGGTGGGTGAAGAAGGCAGAAGAGATACAGCGCATGGCAGACTGTAACAACTCACAGGGCTTCTATGATGCCATTAAAACTCTCTACGGCCCCAGGAAGAGAGCGATTGCCTCCGTTCGTTCAGCTGATGGCTTTACTCTCCTCAAGGACCGCCATGAGATCCTCACCCGCTGGGCAAACCATTTTGAGACTCTCCTCAACCTCAATAACCCTGTTGACACTTCTATCCTGGATAATATCCCTGATCTATCACCAGTCACACACCTCAATAATCCCCCCCAGTTTCTGGAGACACGCCAAGCCATTGCGAGTCTTAAAAACAATAAAAGTGCTGGACCAGATGGCATTCCGGCAGAGGTCTTCAAACATGGAGGGTACCTTCTTACACGCCGTCTGCATCTCCTCATCTGCCATATCTGGGAATGTGAGACCCTCCCACAAGATTGGAAGGATGCCGATATTATGGTCATCTATAAACAAAAAGGGGACAGAGCCGTGTGTGGCAACAGCCGTGGAATCTCCCTCCTCTCCATCGCAGGGAAAGTTCTGTCAAAAATCATGCTCAATAGGCTAGTCAAATACATCTCAGAAGCTGCACTCCAGGAAACGCAATGTGGCTTCTGGAAGACTAGATCCACCACCGACATGATTTTTGTCTTAAGGCAGTTGCTAGAAAAAAGCAGAGAGCAGCGCACAGACCTCTACATAGCCTTCATTGACCTCAGTAATGCATTTGATACTATCAACCGTGAGATGCTCTGGAAACAACTTTCCAAACTTGGGGTACCACCCAAGTTCCTTACCATTTTACAGCAGCTGCACAATGGGATGCAAGCCAGAGTCACCACGGGAGAACTTCAGTCAGAGTTCTTTAATGTAAATGTTGGGGTGAAGCAGGGCTGTGTCTTGGCTCCAGTCCTTTTTAACCTCCTTCTCTCTGCCGTCACTCAACTTTTTCATTATGCTTTAGGACACAAGGATGGTGTTCTTCTTGAATACCGCCTTGATGGAAGCCTCTTTAACATTCGGAGGTTGCAGGCTTATACAAAGACCAAATCCTGTTGCATAGCTGAACTACAATATGCTGATGACTGCGCGATTCTAGCTCATAGTCCAGAGTCCATGCAGCACGCCCTCAACACGGTAACCAGTCTCTACCAATCCTTTGGTCTTCAGGTTAACATAAAAAAAACTGAAGTTATTTCCCAAATCTTCTCTCAAACCTCTTCCCCCCCCAGCTTCCATATAAACGGCATCCCACTTAAAAATGTAGATCAGTTTACCTACCTCGGTTCAACTCTGTCCTCTTGCTGCTCCCTTGATATTGAAATATACACCCGCATCAAAAAAGCCTCTTCATCATTCGGTCGCCTTCGTAGTAGGGTTTTTGGAAACCGAAATTTGAGGGTCAGCACCAAGGTTGCCGTTTATAATGCTGTGTGTGTCTCCACCCTGCTTTATGGGGCGGAAACATGGACCCCTTACAGCCGACACATCACTCTCTTGCAATCCTTCCACATCCGTTGTCTCCAGAAGATCCTCGGCCTCTCCTGGATGGACCGAGTCCAACATGCGGAAATCTTACAGAGCACCAATTCTATCTGCATGGAAGCCGCTGTGGCTAAGAAACATCTACGATGGATAGGGCATACTATCCGTATGCCGGACCACCGCTTGCCTCGCCAAGTCCTCTATGGCCAACTACAAGGTGCCAAACGAGCAGCTGGTGGGCAAAAGAAGCGCTATAAGGACTACATCAAGGGACTTTTAAAGCATTCCAACATCAATCCCATGCAGCTTGAAGCTCTGGCACAGGACAGATCAGCTTGGCAGGTCACCTGTGCCCGAGTAGTTTCACAAATCCACGACAAAGACCAACAGCGGAAAGCCGAGAGACGCAGACAAAGACACCAGAGGGCGGCTGGGGCTCCTCTGTCCTTTGGTTTCCCCTGCTCCATCTGTGGACGAGTGTGCGGCTCAAGGATCGGCCTCAACGCCCACGAGAAGTGGCACCAACGGCAACGCCGTTGATCCCCTCCCTAACCCTGAAGCAAGCGTCATCATCGGAAACGATGGGCAGCTAAACGGATCTGTGTGTGTGTGTGTGTGTAAGAGAGAGATAGAGAGTGTGTGTGTGTCTGTATCTGTGTGTGTGTGTGTAAGAGAGAGATAGAGAGAGAGAGTGTGTGTGTGTGTGTGTGTGTGTGTGAGAGTGTGTGTGATGACTGCTCCTGCTGTGTGTGTGTCAGGCCACTCCTGATCTCCTGAAGGGACAGCGGGAGCTTCCGGATCATCCCGACGAGGAAACCGTTAAACTGCTGATGGTGAACTTCCTCAGAGAAGGGTGAGAACGGGCCGGAGATCCGGTTCAATCAGTGCTAACTTCAGAAATCTGTCATAATGTACACAGAGCATGAGAATACACTACAGTAGTGCAGGAATATGAATCTTAAACCACAGTAGTGCAGGAATATGATAATCATAAACTACAGTAGTGCCGGAATATGGTAATCATTAACCCTGTGAGTGTGTGTGCTGCTGGTTTCCCTCAGCTCCAGTGAGGATGAAGCGGTTATCAGGCGACAGGTGGAGCTGATGTTCGACCAGATCAACATGCTAAAGTTCAGAGCGCTAGAGGAGGTGAGCCAACATTCACCACAGTAACACACCTTTTATCATACAGTAGTACAGTAAACTACAGCTGCTCTTTCTGTAGTAAAGTCATCATAAATTATGTTTATCGTTTTGATGACAGTTTCACTGTAGTAACTGTAACTGCTGGTACTTTGACTGAAGTATTATGGAGGGATGTAACAGACTAAATTAACTAAATATAAATTAAATTATTAAATAAGTCATGGCAAGTAATTAAAAGTATAATAAAACGTAAGCAAAAAAAAGCTGTAAAACATTTATTTTTTCATACAGTACGAAAAGGATGTGAAATAGGCCTTAAAAATGAAAAAACCTCAAGAAATATGAAATAAAATACACACTTTGTGATATAATGAAATACATCATGAATGTTGCAATCAATAAATATAAGCATAATTAAATGCATTTATTTATTACTTTATTTATTGCAGCATACCTTGACACATTTAATAATTTAATTTCATAAACTCCCGTCAGCTAGTGGTTACGGTGGTGTGGTTATGTAAGGCGTTACTGTGTGTGTGTGTGTGTGTGTGTTTGTGTATGTATGTATGTGTGTGTGTATGTGTGTGTGTGTGTGTGTGTGTGTGTGTCTGTCAACTTGTCAAAGACCCTTCCCAGAGTATTTGGATCTTGTTTTCTTTTGTAATGTCTTTCAGATCCAAATAAAAGTATTAAAATGTGTGTGTGTATGTTCACAGTTTGAGTTTGCAGATCCTCTCGAGCAAGTGAAAGATCTCCTAGACAGGAGGGCGGCGCTTGAGAGCCACATCTGTCACTTACAGCAGCAGCTGCAGGAAACACTGCAGGTGATCTGATCATGTGACCTCGGTCCTCAGGCGTTTTGAGGCTCGTCTGACGTCATGCGTGTCTCGTGATCTGATCATGTGACCTCGGTCCTCAGGCGTTTTGAGGCTCGTTTGACGTCATGCGTGTCTCATGATCTGATCATGTGACCTCGGTCATCAGTGGTCTGAGGCTCGTCTGACGTCATGCGTGTCTCTACAGAACCAACAGAGTTTGCTTGAGGAGAAGGAGGAGAGAGCAGCGGAGCTGGAGAGACTCCAGGAGGCGCTAGAGAGGAGTGAACAGGAGCAGCTGACGCTGAGACACAAGCTCACCGACATGGAGAAAGAGCTGCAGACGTCACTTGACCAGTGAGAATCAGAACTTTATACAGTATAGATCTTACTGTATACATTCAGTTCAGTGCTGCTGATTCAGTTCAGTAACAGCAACGATGTTGCAGTGTGATCATGTGATTGATTCAGTCATCATCTGAATCTGTGTGTGTGTGTGTGTGTGTGTGTGTTCAGACTCCTCCAGGCCAGAAGGGCGCGTGATCAGTGTCGCTCTGACATGAGAGATCTGCAGCAGCAGCTGTCTGACATCCACGATGAGTTAGACAGCGCCAAGAGCTGCGAGGCCGGAGAGAGAGACGGGCTGCTGCAGGTACGAGTTCGTCTGAAGCGATGCGGGGGAAGAGATGTGGGGGAAGAGATGCGTTTGGACAGATGCGTTTGGAGAAATGCGGGGGTAGAGATGCATGTGAAGATGCGGGGGAAGAGATGCGTGTGAAGAGATGCGGTGGAAGAGATGCGGGGGAAGAGATGCGGGTGAATAGATGTGGGTGAATAGATGCGGGTGAAGAGATGCGGGGGGGAGAGATGCGTGTGAAGAGATGCGGGGGAAGATATGCGGTAGAAGAGATGCGTGGGAAGAGATGCGGGGGAAAAGATGCGGGGGAAGAGATGCGTGTGAAGAGATGCGGGGAAAGATTCGGGTGAAGAGATGCGGGTGAAGAGATGCGGGTGAAGAGATGCGGGTGAAGAGATGCGTGTGAAGAGATGCGGGTGAAGAGATGCGGGTGAAGAGATGCGGGTGAAGAGATGCGGGTGAAGAGATGCGGGTGAAGAGATGCAGATGAAGAGATGCGTGTGAAGAGATGCGGGGGAAGAGATGCGTGTGAAGAGATGCGTGTGAAGAGATGCGTGTGAAGAGATGCGAGGGAAGAGATGCGTTTGAAGAGATGCGGGGGAAGAGATGCGGGGGAAGAGATGCGGCGGAAGAGATGCGTGTGAAGAGATGCGTGTGAAGAGATGCGTGTGAAGAGATGCGGGGGAAGAGATGCGGGGGAAGAGATGCGGGGGAAGAGATGCGTGTGAAGAGATGCGTGTGAAGAGATGCGTGTGAAGAGATGCGGGGGAAGAGATGCGGATGAAGAGATGCGAGTGAAGAGATGCGGGGGAAGATATGCGGGTGAAGAGATGCGGGGGAAGAGATGCGGGGGAAGAGATACGTGTGAAGAGATGAATGTGAAGAGATGCGGGTGAAGAGATGCGGGTGAAGAGATGCGGGGGAAGAGATGCGGGGGAAGAGATGCGGGGGAAGAGATGCGGGGGAAGAGATGCGTGTGAAGAGATGCGTGTGAAGAGATGCGGGTGAAAAGATGCGAGTGAAGAGATGCGGGGGAAGATATGCGGGTGAAGAGATGCGGGGGAAGAGATGCGGGGAAAGAGATGCGTGTGAAGAGATGCATGTGAAGAGATGCGGGTGAAAAGATGCGAGTGAAGAGATGCGGGGGAAGATATGCGGGTGAAGAGATGCGGGGGAAGAGATGCGGGTGAAGAGATGCGGGGGAAGAGATGCGGGGGAAGAGATGCGGGGGAAGAGATGCGTGTGAAGAGATGCGGGGGAAGAGATGCGGGTGAAGAGATGCGGGTGAAGAGATGCATGTGAAGAGATGCGGGTGAAGAGATGCGGGTGAAGAGATGCGGGGGAAGAGATGCGGGGGAAGAGATGCGGGGGAAGAGATGCGGGGGAAGAGATGCGGGGGAAGAGATGCGGGGGAAGAGATGCGGGGGAAGAGATGCGGGTGAAGAGATGCGTGTGAAGAGATGCGGGTGAAAAGATGCGGGTGAAGAGATGCGGGGGAAGAGATGCGGGGGAAGAGATGCGGGGGAAGAGATGCGGGGGAAGAGATGCGGGGGAAGAGATGCGGGGGAAGAGATGCGGGGGAAGAGATGCGTGTGAAGAGATGCGTGTGAAGAGATGCGGGGGAAGAGATGCGGGTGAAGAGATGCGAGTGAAGAGATACGGGGGAAGATATGCGGGTGAAGAGATGCGGGGGAAGAGATGCGGGGGAAGAGATGCGGGGGAAGAGATGCGGGGGAAGAGATGCGTGTGAAGAGATGCGTGTGAAGAGATGCGGGGGAAGATATGCGGGTGAAGAGATGCGGGGGAAGAGATGCGAGTGAAGAGATGCGGGGGAAGATATGCGGGTGAAGAGATGCGGGGGAAGATATGCGGGTGAAGAGATGCGAGTGAAGAGATGCGGTGGAAGAGATGCGGGTGAAGAGATGCGAGTGAAGAGATGCGGGGGAAGAGATGCGAGTGAAGAGATGCGGGGGAAGAGATGCGAGTGAAGAGATGCGGGTGAAGAGATGCGAGTGAAGAGATGCGGGTGAAGAGATGCGGGGGAAGATATGCGGGTGAAGAGATGCGGGTGAAGAGATGCGGGGGAAGAGATGCGGGTGAAGAGATGCGAGTGAAGATATGCGGGTGAAGAGATGCGGGTGAAGAGATGCGGGGGAAGAGATGCGGGTGAAGAGATGCGGGGGAAGATATGCGGGTGAAGAGATGCGGGTGAAGAGATGCGGGGGAAGGGATGCGGGGGAAGAGATGCGGGTGAAGAGATGCGGGGGAAGAGATGCGGGGGAAGAGATGCGGGTGAATAGATGCGGGGGAAGCGATGCGTGTTGCGTCTCGTCTCTCAGGAGCTGTGTGTGTGTCGTGTCTTGTCTATCAGGAGCTGTGTGTGCTGCGGGGCGAGTTCCAGGCGCTGCAGCTGCTGCAGGAGGAGCAGGAGGAGGTTTTACGGCGCAGGGAGAGGGAGCTGACGGCCCTGAGAGGAGCTCTGGAGGAAGAGATCTCAGCTCACGCCTCAGACCTGCACACACTGCAGGAGGAGCAGCAACAGGAGGTTCAGCAACTGAGGGAGGCCACGGGTCAGGCCAAAGAGGCAAGCAGCTGGAGACACAACACACTCTCACAACAACACTCTCTCATCAACACATTCACAACATACTCTCACACCAACACACACTCGCAACAACAATCACAACAACACTCTCACAACAACACACGAAATCACGGCTATCAAGACAAGCACATACTCACCAGGGCTTTTTTTTACACTGCACTTATCGTGGTGCTAAACGCCGCTTTTAACCCTGGGTGAAAGAATGTTTCACACCTGTAATTTAGAAGAAGGGTTAGCAGTGCTGTTTATGTAAGGGATAATGTACATCCAGCCGGTTGTTTTCTCAGAATAAACCCCACAGGGTGATCAGGATCAGGTCTTGCTTCAGCCTAAAGGGGGTTTATTCTGAGATAACAACCGGCTGGATGTACATTATATCGCTTATTACACAGCTACTTGCCACATAAGTAAATAATTAGAAACAAAAATATGACATATTATGCCCCTTTTCACAAGATGTAATATAAATATATGGTGTCCCTAGAATGTGTCTGTGAAATCTCAGCTCAATATTCCCCCCAGATCATTTATTATAGCTTGTCAAATTGACCCCTTTTTGGGTGTTGGCAAAAATGCGCCGTTTTTGTTTGTGTTCCTTTAAATGCAAATGAGCTGCTGCTCCGCCTCCGTTCAGAAGAGGGCGGAGCCTTTGCACAAGCTTCATAGACTGCGGCAATAACAGAACAGGCCAATCTCACTGATCCAGAATCAGGAGTAACCAGCAGCGAGTGCAGCCTTACGGAGAGACTCAGGGAGAGCTTCACTTTTACACGTTTCTGAATGTTAGCGGAGACATTTCTGTAGTTGTTGTGAAGTTACACTGATACTTTACTCCTCATCATGTTGAACTCTTCCACAAGTGTCAACAGTTCCTGAGGTGTTTATAAGACAGCGGTGACATGTTCTGGTCAATAGTGTTCAGTGTCGTCTGTGCTCAACCACAGAACAGTTTCAGGCTTTGCTGGATCTTCTCCAGTGCGTTAGAACTGGTCTCTGTTGGCGCTCGCGGAACCGAATGTCGCTGGTGTGTGTAAACGTGCAGATTAAGGGCCCGTAATATTATAATAAGATCCTCTTCCTATGTCAGAAGGAGCGAAATCTGATAGGCTTTTTTTTTTACATGCTCTCAGAGAAAGGCTCACCAGAACAAAGTTACTGGGTTTCACTTTTCACGTTTTCTGGGTTGGTAGAAGCACCGGGGAGCCGATTATAGCACTTACACACGGGGAAAGTCAGATTTTCATGATATCGTCCCTTTAAGTATTAAGCATTAAGATGAAATTAAAAATGAATTGCTGCAACCCATGTCAGTTGTAACCCTGGTTAAACGCTGTGTTTCTCGCCTCGACTAACATCTGTCCAGAGTGTGGCGCTGCTGGGCCGGAGGATTCTGGAGGTGGCGGAGGAGAAAGAAGCCAGTCAGATGCTGATCTCAGACCTGACGTACACTAAAGCAGAGCTCCTGCAGAAGACCAGCACTCTGGAGAAGCAGATCTCCTCGCTCAACCTCCTCATCCAGCAGAAGGAGGGGCAGGAGACGCAGCTCAGAGAACACGCGGAGCAGCTGATGGTGAGATCAACATGTCAATATACACTGACTGTACTGTGCTTCTCGATGAGGAGGAGGAATGTACAAACATCCCAACACCAACCTGTTAGTGACCATTCAGTGCTCAATCGAGCATGTTGACCATGATCCTCTTTGAGATCATGAGCTGATTCAGCTGAGAGAGTCATGACTCAGTTGAAACGGCCTGAATGAAGCTTCTCTGGATG
>CM060615.1:222500-227500 GCA_030578255.1 Tiaroga cobitis
ATCAAAACTGATAATTTTCAAGCATTTTATTGTACATATCACTTCCTCAAATGTACATGAAAAACTTCCCAAGTTTATAAGCTTCAATTTAAGTCCAAGATGACCTTTCTATCTAGAGGATTACAGCTGGTATAACCAAAGTTCTCCACTGTACCTCAAATCGAAGAAAACAACTTTCAAGCATTACCATTCCATATGAGATTAAGCATATTTTTTGCATATGAACAATATTTCTCAAAAGAGTTGAGACTTGGCTGCTGTACTATATGAAGTGAATTGCATGAAAAGTGAGTAATGTTATGCCCCTAGGTGGACTGGGGTCACGGTGCAACATAGGGTACAATCATACAAAATCAATTAACCAAATAAAGCATAAAATAGAAAACATTTCTTTGGTTCTTAGATCTTTTTGCTGCTTATCCATGCTGTACTTAGACGACTGGTCATGTTAGTGTATTGTATTGGTGTAGAATATAAACTCTCAATCATCATTTTCCTCCTCTTCCTCATCTTCACCTATATTCATATGGATTTCATCAGTCATCTTCATTGGTTTCATTTTCTGCCAAGACATCAACAAGGGCTTTGGGGACGACGTCGCCCTCAAACCATAGTGGTTCTAGCTTGCCTGTCTCTGTGTATATGTGAAATCCATGGTGGAGAGGGCTTGGGATCTCTGGGTAGTGCTCATGAGCCCTCTTCCAGATGCATACGGGAAAGTTTACTCTCTTCATGTGCTGTAAGAGGACTCTCTTGCAAGGTGGGAAGGTTGAGAGGTCAACGGAGAGACCCTGTCGAAGCTCAAGGCTTGTGGCACGCATCTTCTTGACTTTAATCTCTCTTGCCTCTTCAACTTTCTTGATTCGACGATTGAAACCATAGAGGCGACAGGTGAACTCTTGAACACCGCTGAGAATCTGTTCATCGAGCTCCCAAGAGTTCTCCACTTCAGCAAAGATCTGAATAAACGTTGAATTCTGATTAACAATCTTCATCGGACGGACCTTCCCTTTGCCTTTGAATGCTAAAGTGCAGTCAGCACCAGTGAACGCATGCAAGGCCAGAAGAGCTGAGATGTGTTCCTGTGAATGATCTTCAGCCAGCTGGGTGATGTCTCCCATGTCAAAGATGATGTTGACAGTTGATGACTTGGCATAATACAGGAGGATCAAGAAAATGTCTTTTGCTCTGACTCTAACTGTTCTGATGTGAGGCATTTTGGTTTGGATATACTGCATGTAAATGATCACCCTCACATCTGTTTCTTCATGTTTTGAACAGATCTCTGGTAGAAGTTTTTTTGACATAACTCCATCACTGCATTCTATCTTGAAAGCTTGACCAGCGTCTATGAAAATGACAGGCCTTCGGATAATTTCTTCCATCATATCATGAGAGCTCCAGGGATCCAGAAGTAAATAAATGAGTGCCTTCTTGTTTTCATCATTTGTGAGAAAACCATTCCAATCAGCGGGTCGATGAACATATTTAGCCCATTAACTATGAAACGTTCACCACAACCTCTGCGATCTCTCTCAGCTGATTTTGGTGAAAGACGGTCAATGTAAGTGTCTGTGCTTTTCCAAAAAAGGGTGTTTTGGGGGTGGTCGTTATCAACTCGTGATGGCCCAAGGCATAAGATAATAGGAAATAATAGTGAAAAAAGGTAGCAAAAAACACAGTGGACCTGGCTCCCGACCTATATAGAGCACAGTTATGATATAAGAGGAAGAAAACACATTGAACACATGATATAAGAGGACAAATCATGACTCATTGTGTGTGTGTGTGTGTGTGTGTGTGTGTCAGATGGAGCAGCTGAGAGCAGAACTGCTGCAGGAACGAGCTGCTCGACAGGATCTGGAGTGTGACCGAATCCGTCTGGAGCGGCAGGTGAACCATCGTTCCACACTCACAGATGAGTGAGGGCTCTCAGCATTAACATGTTAACGCATGCGATTAATTAAAAAATCCTTAACGTGCAAAAATAATTAAACACAAATAACCCATTGCGTCGTAAACATAATTTCTGTCACAAAGTTAGATGATGTAGCTTGTAATAATTAATGATTAATATTTGGATCAGTTAATAGAATTAACTTAATGTAGTAAAATTAATATTACAATCAATTAACCTTGTGAACACTCATTGTTAATTGTTTATTAATTCTAAGAAAAATAAATTTCCGGGGTATGGGAAATGTCTTTCTTACTGTAGAGTACTACTCAGAGCAAGTAGTCAAAATCTGCATGATCAGGGACTTCAGTATATGAGCATGAAGCATGGACAACTTCAGGTGAACAAGACTTTATTAACTAGTCTAAACACTTAAACTACTCTAACATACACATACATACATGCACACAGTTTACCAAGGGAAAGAGAGCTGAAGCAGAATACAGGAAAGCAAGAAGTTATAGCATTGTTTGAAATTCAGCATTCAGCGAGTTTAGGAAGCGCTGCCTGACGGGTTTGTATGAGTGTGTTTAAGATCCTGAAGTCAAGTGTGTTTTGTCCTGCAGAATAAGGACCTGCGGAGCCGCGTGTCGCAGCTGGAGGGATCTCAGCGCTCCGGGACCGACGCCACCATCTCCAAACTCCAGCTCCAGGTCCACGAGCTGGAGGAGAGGCTGCTGGGAGAGGAGAAGTGAGGACACACACCACACAGATCTCACTGAGTGTGTCTGCTGCTGGTCTGATGTGTGTTTCTCTCAGAGAGAACGGAGAACTGCAGCAGCAGAACCGGAGACTGGAGCGACACGTGAAGGAGCTGACCCTACACCTGGAGGAGGAGCGGCTGGAGCTGCAAGACCAGAGAGATCAGGTGACCCCAGAGATCAGGTGGCCCCAGAGAGAGATCAGGTGACCCCAGAGAGAGATCTGGTGACCCCAGAGAGAGATCTGGAGACCCCAGAGATCAGGTGGCCCCAGAGAGAGATCAGGTGACCCGAGAGAGAGATCAGGTGACCCGAGGGAGAGATCAGGTGACCCCAGAGATCAGGAGACCCGAGAGAGAGATCAGGTGACCCCAGCGAGAGATCAGGTGACCCCCAGAGATCAGGAGACCCCAGAGAGAGATCAGGTGACCCCAGAGAGAGAGATCAGGTGACCCGAGAGAGAGATCAGGTGACCCCAGAGATCAGGAGACCCCAGAGAGAGAGATCAGGTGACCCCAGAGATCAGGTGGCCCCAGAGAGAGATCAGGTGACCCCAGAGAGAGATCAGGTGACCCCAGAGAGAGATCAGGAGACCCCAGAGATCAGGTGACCCCAGAGATCAGGAGACCCCAGAGAGAGTTCAGGTGACCCGAGAGAGAGATCAGGTGACCCCCAGAGATCAGGTGACCCCAGAAAGAGATCAGGTGACCCCAGAGAGAGATCAGGTGACCCCCAGAGATCAGGAGACCCCAGAGAGAGATCAGGTGACCCCAGAGATCAGGAGACCCCAGAGAGAGATCAGGTGACCCGAGAGAGAGATCAGGAGACCCCAGAGAGAGACCAGGAGACCCCAGAGAGAGATCAGGTGACCCGAGAGAGAGATCAGGTGACCCCCAGAGACCAGGAGACCCCAGAGAGAGATCAGGAGACCCCAGAGAGAGATCAGGTGACCCTAGAGAGAGATCAGGTGACCCCAGAGATCAGAAGACCCCAGAGATCAGGAGACCCCAGAGATCAGGAGACCCCAGAGAGAGATCAGGAGACCCCAGAGAGAGATCAGGTGACCCGAGAGAGAGATCAGGTGCAGGTGGGATCAGGTGGCCCCAGAGAGAGATCAGAAGACCCCAGAGATCAGGAGACCCCAGAGAGAGATCAGGTGACCTCCAGAGAGAGATCAGGTGACCCCAGAGAGAGATCAGGAGACCCCAGAGAGAGATCAGGTGACCCGAGAGAGAGATCAGGTGACCCGAGAGAGAGATCAGGTGCAGGTGGGATCAGGTGGCCCCAGAGAGAAATCAGAAGACCCCAGAGATCATGAGACCCCAGAGAGAGATCAAGAGACCCCCGAGATCAGGTGACCCAAGAGAGAGATCAGGTGACCCCAGAGATCAGGTGGCCCCAGAGAGAGATCAGGTGACCCCAGAGAGAGATCAGGTGACCCCAGAGATCAGGGGCCCCAGAGAGAGATCAGGTGACCCCAGAGATCAGGTGACCCCAGAGATCAGGTCGCCCCAGAGAGAGATGTTTACAGCTGGCACTGCGTCTGAGAACAATGAAGCGTCACTAACATACACTCACTGCACACGTGTGTTTACAGCTGGCACTGCGTCTGAGAACAATGAAGCGTCACTAACACACACTCACTGCACACGTGTGTTTACAGCTGGCACTGCGTCTGAGAACACTGAAGCATCACTAACACACACTCACTGCACACGTGTGTTTACAGCTGGCACTGCGTCTGAGAACACTGAAGCGTCACTAACACACTCTCACTGCACACGTGTGTTTACAGCTGGCACTGCGTCTGAGAACAATGAAGCGTCACTAACACACACTCACTGCACACGTGTGTTTACAGCTGGCACTGCGTCTGAGAACACTGAAGCGTCACTAACACACACTCACTGCACACGTGTGTTTACAGCTGGCACTGCGTCTGAGAACACTGAAGCGTCACTAACACACACTCACTGCACACGTGTGTTTACAGCTGGCACTGCGTCTGAGAACACTGAAGCGTCACTAACACACACTCACTGCACACGTGTGTTTACAGCTGGCACTGCGTCTGAGAACACTGAAGCGTCACTAACACACACTCACTGCACACGTGTGTTTACAGCTGGCACTGCGTCTGAGAACAATGAAGCGTCACTAACACACACTCACTGCACACGTGTGTTTACAGCTGCCACTGCGTCTGAGAACACTGAAGCGTCACTAACACACACTCACTGCACACGTGTGTTTACAGCTGGCACTGCGTCTGAGAACACTGAAGCGTCACTAACACACACTCACTGCACACGTGTGTTTACAGCTGACACTGCGTCTGAGAA
>CM060615.1:230000-270000 GCA_030578255.1 Tiaroga cobitis
ACAGACCCACTAAACTACAGATTACAGATGAAGATGATGAAGATGAAAATGAGACTGAAGCAACACTAGATGCAAATTAACTGTTTATTAATCATTCACGTGTGTCTCCTGCCACATTTCTATTAAACTTATCGCTTAACCAGGTTAATTCATGAATTCACTCACAGTCCTCATCATTCTGTTTGATCAGAAATTACTGAAAGATAAATATGGTGAATATGTTTTAATAAAGCATATTTTGATTGAGATATCACACTACCTCTCTCTCCCATCAGACGGTGCTTTACCAAGGCAAGGTCAAGGTCATGGTGAGGGTCATGGTAGGGTCAAGGTCAGGGTGAGGGTCATGGTAAAGTCAGGGTGAGGGTCAAGGTCAGGGTGAGGAATAACGTTCAAAGTTTTGGGGTCGGTAAGATTTTTTTTAATGTTTCTGATGTTCATTTATTTAATCAACAATACAGTTAAACGGTGTAATATTACTCCAGTGTAAATCATCTGTTCTCTATGTGAATATACAGTAAAGTGTAATTTATTCCTGTGATCAAAGCTGAATGTTCAGCATCATTACTCCAGTCTTCAGTGTCACATGATCCTTCAGAAATCACTCTAATATGAGGATCTGATGATCAAGACACATTTATGATTATTATCAGTGTTGAACACAGTTGTGCTGCTTTAGATTTCTGTGGAAACTGATACATTTTATTCTTCAGGATTCTTTGATGAATAGAAAGTTCAAAAGCACAACATTTATTTGAAATATAATCTTTTGTAACATTATACATGTTTAATGCATCTGTGAATAATAAAAGAATGAAAAAATGAAGTGATGTTTGCGGTGGATGTAGTGCATGTTTAGCTCAGATTGAGCTGCTCTTCTATAATGAGGGGGATCAATAGATGTGTGTGTGTGTTTGGACCGTCCCATCAGAGGCTTTAATGCAGCGGTGCGTCAAGTGTGTGTTCAGTCACATCAGACACACACACACACACGATCATGAAGCATCACTGCGCCATCAAACACAGTGTCTTCAAAGAGTTCCTGGCCGAGTTCCTCGGGACCTTCGTGCTGGTGGTGAGTTTCTGCTCGTTCACTTCAGACAGAACTTTATTAAACAGCTTTATTCCACACAGACTGACAGAAATATTTAACTAACCATCTATTGATATCTGATTATGTATTGTTGTTGTATGGTTTCTGACGATATTGTCCCTGTGGTGTGTGTGTGTGTGTGGTGTGTTGTCTGTGTGTGTGTGTGTGTGTGTCAGTTGTTCGGCTGCGGGTCGGTGGCCCAGACGGTGTTGAGCAGAAACACTCTCGGCGAGCCACTGACGGTCCACATCGGCTTCAGCACTGGACTCATGATGGGCGTCTACGTGTCCGGCGGCGTGTCGGGTAAAACACACACACACAACCTAAACACACACCAGCTTCCACAGGTTAGATAACATCACACACACACACACACACACACACACACAACCTCACGAACACACACCAGCTTCCACAGGTTAGATAACATCACACACATAAAAAACCATTATGCTCTTCCTCAGTGTTTCTGTCTTGTTTTCCAGCACAAATATCAAAACATTCTTAAATCAAGTTACAGATGGAACAGCTGAGGCTGAGGATATTAAGTCTTGTTTTTGGAATTAAAATGAAGTAAGTTTGTGCTTAAAACAAGAACAAATATCTGCCAATGGAGTCAGAAAAATAGGAAGAATGTTTAGATGGTTCTGCTGAAAAATAGGAACACTGAGGAAGAGCCTGGTGTTTTCAGTGTATGATGTTGTGGGGTTGTTGTCATGGACACACACATGTAAGCCGGAATAACACCATCTGATCATTGGATTTCCCAGAACGGATCTATAAATCCTATTGGTCCACATGAGTTGACGGTTGTTTGGTTCTGTTTGTGTCTAGATGAATCTCTGTCAGGTGAGACGACTGTGATGTTTCTCTGTGATTGACACATTGATTTAATCTGCCAGGCTTGAATGAACGTTCCTCTCGGCTGCTTTTGAGGTCATACAGCGCCTGGAGCGTCAGGGCGCATTCATTGATCTTACTGTGTGTGTGTGTGTGTGGGTGTGAGTGAGTGTGTGTGTGTGTGTGTGTGTGTGTGTGTGTGTGTGTGTGTGAGTGAGTGTAACAGGAAAATTATGCATTTCGGCTGTTGTTCAGCTGAAGTCAGTTCAGTGTTGATTCAGTTTCGTTGTAAAGATCATCAATTACCGTATATACCCGAATATAAGACGAGATTTTTGTCATAAAAATAGGCTGAAAAATGGGGGGTCGTCTTATATTCAGGGTCGTCTTATATTCGGGTATATACGGTATTAAATTAGTTATTTAATCTATAGAGCAGTTCTGCAAAAAATGATGTCATCGTCAGCTCAGTTCAGTTCTCATACAGTCAGATCAATAATATTATTGAATATTAAGTGTCCCCAGCTATTGAAGCCAGAGGCGACAGTGACAGGACGGAGAAAGAACCTTGTGATTGGGAGAAACCAGGCTCAGTCGCTCAGCCCAGACAGGAACATAGTGTCGGCCCAGATCCGGTCCGCATCTGGTACATGTGGAATACTCCGTCTGATCTGGATACGGCCTGGATCCGGCTAACTACAGTAAACCTGGGTATAAACAGAGAGACTAATATTAGCGTAGACGCCATTCTTCTTATGATGTAGCGAGTACATCAGGTGTTACAGGAAGTGTTCCCGGTTCCGGCTGACCTAATCTATGGAGCCTAATAATCATTGAACTGATTTGAATAATAGGAATGTATGTGTATGCTAGGTCAAAGAGATGTGTTTTTAGTCTAGCTTTGAACTGACAGAGTGTGTCTGCTTCCCGGACAATGGTAGGAAGACTGTTCCAAAGTTTTGGTGCTAAATAGGAAAAGGATCTACCGCCAGCAGTCGATTTTGATATTCTAGTATCTAGTAGTTTGTTTATTATGTGTGCAGGGCAACCACCCATAAGAGCATTACAATAATCTAGCCTTGAGGTCAAGAACACATGAATGCATGTTCCGCATTTGTCATTGAGAGCATATGTCGTAATTAATATATATTTTTAAGATGGAAAAATGCGGTTTTACAGATACTAGACACGTGACTTTCAAATGAAAGATTGCTATCAAAGAGCACACACACACACACACACACACCCAGGTTCCTAACCGACGACGAAGGCTTCACAAGCAGCCATCAAGTGTTAGACAGGATTCTAGGTTATTACCTGTGGATGTTTTTGGTCTAATAATTAGAATCTCTGTTTTTTCAGAATTAAGTAGGACATTACTACTCATTCAGTTTTTTATATGAGCTTTGCATTCCGTTAATTTTGTGAATTGGTAAGTTTCGTCAGGGCGTGAAGAAATATAGAGCTGAGTATCATCAGCATAACAGTGAAAACTAATGCCATGCTTCCTAATGATATCTCCTAAGGGTAGTATGTACAGAGTGTGTGTGTGTAGCATGTACAGAGTGAACAGCAGCGGTCCTAGTACTGAGCCTTGTGGTACGCCATACTGAACTTGTGATCGATGAGACATCTCTTCATTTACTGCTAAAAACTGATAACGGTCAGATATAATTTAATAATATAATTTTCGAGTCTATTCAAAAGAATGTTGTGGTCAATAGTATCAAGTGCAGCACTAAGATCGAGTAACACTAATAGAGAGATACAACCACGATCGGATGAAAAGAGCAAATCATTTGTGACTAATGAGAGCGGTCTCAGTACTATGGTACGGTCTAAATCTGGACTGAAAATCCTCACAGATATAATTTCTTTCTAAAAAGGAAGACAGTTGTGAAGATACTGCTTTTTCTAATATCTTTGACAGAAAAGGCAGATTCGAGATCGGCCTGTAATTGACTAATTCTGTACGATCAAGTTGCGTTTTTTTAACAAGCGGTTTAATAATAGCCAGCTTAAAAGTTATTGGTACATATCCTAGTGACAAAGATGAATTAATGATATTAAGAAGAGGATCTATGACTTATGGAAGCATCTATTTCAATATCTTAGTCGGTATAGGGTCTAGTGTGCGTGTGTGTGTGTGTGTGTGTGTGTGTGTGTCTATGCGTGTGTGTATGCGTGTGTGTGTGTGTGTGTTTGTGTGTGTGTGTATAGCAGATGGACATACACTGTAGACATCATGTCTTTCTTTTTACCATCTGTGTTATTATGGTGGATGTCAGTATTAAAGGTAAAAAACAGATTTTTGTAACAAGCACTGACAAACAATCCACCTTGTTAATTCAGCAAAAGATGGCTGATGGATTTACCCATATGTTTTTTCGTAAATATGTTTAGATTTGTACTGTATTTTTACAGAATTATACTGTATTTCACAGTGTGAGCTATTATTGTTTGTTGTGTCAGGTGGTCATCTCAACCCGGCCGTGTCCCTGGCAATGGTGATCCTGGGGAAGCTGAAGATCTGGAAGTTTCCCATCTATGTGACGGCGCAGATGCTCGGGGCGTTCGTCGGGGCCGCCGCAGTGTTCGGACTGTATTACGGTGAGTTTGGTGGAATCCAGCGGTTGCCCGTGTGTTTTGGATCTGATTAATGCATGTGTGTTTGCGTGTTCAGGGGCCGGTTGCATAAACCTCTAAGACTGGTCTTACAAATTAGACATCAAATTTGTTTATTTTAGACTGTTCATATCTTTTTTAAATCAGTTACATAAAAACATAGATTGGCCTAGTTTGATACCGAAAATTAAGACTGACTGCCCCTGACTAACTCATACTAGAACTTAACGTAATGGCTATGTTATTGCAACCGGCCCCAGATGCCTTCATGGAGTTCACCAGCGGGATCCTCTCTGTGACGGGGATCAATGCCACAGGACACATCTTCGCGTCATATCCGGGGAGACACCTGACCGTCCTGGGCGGATTCGTGGATCAGGTCAGTCTGAACCCAGTCCGGGTCTGAATCAACACATTCAGTGAGTGTTTGATGGTACAGACTGACCGCAGACCGAGTAAACAAGACCAGAATAAAGCACATCGATCAGCTCATCGTTTATACCCAAAAACACACCAATCCGGTTTGAACCGGTGACCTGATTCAGATCCTTCTTATTAACAAGTGTTTCGTAAACTTTTCTCTGGCTGGCGTGACTGACCTGAGCTCCATCTGTCAGGTGGTGGGAACGGGAATGCTGGTTCTCTGTATTCTGGCCATCGTGGACGGGAGGAACATCGGCGCCCCTAGAGGCATGGAGCCGCTGGCCGTGGGCCTGATCCTGCTGGGCATCAGTGTGTCGATGGGCCTGAACTGCGGATACCCCCTGAACCCCGCGCGAGACCTCGGCCCGAGACTCTTCACTGCAGTGGCCGGGTGGGGGATGGAGGTGTTCAGGTGCGTAACTGCACACACATCTGAATGACTTTACACAGACTGGTTACACGCGCTGGTTACACACGCTGGTTACACACACACTGGTTACACACACACTGGTCACACGCGCTGGTTACACGCGCTGGTTACACGCGCTGGTTATAAACGCTGGTTACACGCGCTGGTTACACGCACTGGTTACACGCGCTGGTTACACACACACTGGTTACACGCGCTGGTTACACGCGCTGGTTACACGCGCTGGTTACACGCGCTGGTTACATGCGCTGGTTACACGTGCTGGTTACACGCGCTGGTTACACGCGCTGGTTACACACACACTGGTTACACGCGCTGGTTACACACGCTGGTTACACGCGCTGGTTACACACACACTGGTTACACGCGCTGGTTACACACACACTGGTTACACGCGCTGGTTACACGCGCTGGTTACACGCGCTGGTTACACGCGCTGGTTACACACGCTGGTTACACGCGCTGGTTACACGCTCTGGTTACACGCGCTGGTTACACACACACTGGTTACACGCGCTGGTTACACGCGCTGGTTACACGCGCTGGTTACACGCGCTGGTTATAAACGCTGGTTACACGCGCTGGTTACACGCACTGGTTACACGCGCTGGTTACACACACACTGGTTACACGCGCTGGTTACACGCGCTGGTTACACGCGCTGGTTACACGCGCTGGTTACATGCGCTGGTTACACGTGCTGGTTACACGCGCTGGTTACACGCGCTGGTTACACACACACTGGTTACACGCGCTGGTTACACACGCTGGTTACACGCGCTGGTTACACACACACTGGTTACACGCGCTGGTTACACGCGCTGGTTACACACACACTGGTTACACGTGCTGGTTACACACACTGGTTACACGCACTGGTTATACACGCTGGTTAGCTGGTTACACGCGCTGGTTACACACGCTGGTTACACGCTCTGGTTACACGCTCTGGTTACACGCGCTGGTTACACGCGCTGGATACACGCTCTGGTTACACGCGCTGGTTACACGCGCTGGTTACACGCGCTGGTTACACGCGCAGGTTACACGCGCTGGTTACACACACACTGGTTACACGCGCTGGTTACACGCGCTGGTTACACACGCTGGTTACACGTGCTGGTTACACACGCTGGTTACACGCGCTGGTTACACGCGCTGGTTACACACACTGGTTACACGCGCTGGTTACACACACTGGTTACACGCGCTGGTTATACACGCTGGTTAGCTGGTTACACGCGCTGGTTACACACGCTGGTTACACGCTCTGGTTACACGCTCTGGTTACACGCGCTGGTTACACGCGCTGGTTACACGCGCTGGTTACACACGCTGGTTACACGCGCTGGTTACACGCGCTGGTTACACGCGCTGGTTACACGCGCTGGTTACACACACACTGGTTACACGCGCTGGTTACACGCGCTGGTTACACACGCTGGTTACACGTGCTGGTTACACACGCTGGTTACACGCGCTGGTTACACACGCTGGTTACACACACTGGTTACACGCGCTGGTTACACGCGCTGGTTAATGTTGCTCAGAGGGGCATGAATTGTATGCTTCGATACTCTGGGCTGAGGTGTGTCAGAGTAGTACATCTTTACACAGATCTTTGAGCTGCTTTAGACGAGCGGCTCACTCAGTTTACATCAGTGTCTGGAGCTTTACATGTTAGAGTTAGACATGTTGAGTTTCAGTCACAGTGTCAGTGTTTGTTCCTATCATGTGCTGGAGTTAATGAGCTCTAATGGTCTAATTAATGTACACACACACACACACACACTTGCACACTCTCACACACAGACACACACACACTTTCACACTCACACACACACACAAACATACTTGCGCACACACACACTCACACACACAAACCTTGATTGGTCAGTAGGCTTGCTGCTATAGTCGGTGTTCATTAGCATCACCGGTTACATCACTTCCCCACCGCGGCTCCGCCCCCATCATCGTTTTGATTTGTTATAGTAATAAAAATAATTCAGTTGAGTTAGAGAACAGACACTACTAAAGTTAAAAACTGACCGTGTCTGCTTAATTCAGCGTGAGCCGAACGATAGTCGCAGCCAGAGTCAGATCCTACCTCAACTATAGTCAACTATATTCACTGACAAGACGATGGCGGAAGATTTGGTTTCAGAGCGAAATGGAAAAGCGCATATTTAAGCGAGTTGTTCAGTGCACTGTTTTGTTGTGTTTTTCATTCAAAATAATAATGAACCCACCATTCAAGCAATTGCTGCCCCTGAATTGGCACTAATTCAAAAGCAAAAGTAAAATGAATGCGTTTTATGTCACCGTTATGAATGCCTGTGTGCATTTTACTTTCGCTTTTGAATTAGCTATTTAAATGTGAGGTGCAAAAGAGGGGAAAACTCTAACGCCCGGTATACCGGTATTACAAGTGTTGTCCGTGTCGAATAACCGGTAGATTCCCTCAGTCACACCCCTATTGATCAGTTCATTACATAATAACACATGCACTCAAGAGCTTTAAATGTGACTGGATGCAGAATCACATTATCTCTCTCTCTCACACACACACACACACACACACATTAGTAGGTTTATCTCATAGAATCCTATTGAATCTATTTATTATTGAGTTTAAATGGAAACATGATTTATAATGCTTTTTAAGTAGTGAGGATATGTCAAATGTAGTTCTGATGGTTGATGAAATGAATGAGCGCTGCTTCATCTGTGAGTGTAAAAATGCTGCAGAATCACATGTGATATATTGTGATGGTTGTGTGTGTGTGTGTGTGTGTGTGTGTGTGTGTGTGTGTGTGCAGCACTGCAGATTACTGGTGGTGGATCCCTGTTGCCGGGCCGATGGTGGGGGGGGTCGTCGGCGCTGTGATCTACTTTCTGTTGATCGAGCTTCATCACCCCAAACACACTGACAAACCTCTCGAAGAACCCGAGGAAGAGGAGGATGAGGAGGAAGACGAGGACAGCAGCCTGAAGGACAAATACGAGATGATGAACATGAGCTAGAACACAATAAAGCTGGTCATTTTCATACTGTTTTCGTGAGTAAACTCCACCAGCAGACGTTCATCCGCCGGTTAAAATAGTTCCACTTCATTTAGACTCTTTACAGCTCTAATAATGATCTGCTTTTTACTGAATGATTCGTGGAAGTGTTTTAACAGCATACAAGCGTCACGTCTGTACACTGAAAAACTTGATGCTCTGCCTCAATGTTTCTGTCTTGTTTTCCAGCACAAACATCTAAACATTCTTACATCAAGATACATTTCCTGGAATAGCAAAACGACTGAAGATATTAAGTCTTGCTTTCTGAATGAAAATGAAGTGAGTTTGTGCTTAAAACAAGAACTAATATCTGCCAATGGAGTCAGAAAAATCACCTGGTTTTCCCGTTGAATTAAGTTTATTTTTCTGACTCCATTGGCAGATATTTGTTCTTGTTTTAAGCACAAACTCACTTCATTTTCATTCAGAAAGCAAGACTTAATATCTTCAGTCATTTTACTTCTCCAGTAATTAAATCTTGATTTGAAAAGATACTTGTGCTGGAAAACAAGACAGAAACACGGAGGTAATTTAGTTTTTGCGGTATAACGTTGCCCCATAATCCTCCACTGTACAGAACGTGTGATTTTATGTTGCTGTTGATGATAATATTGTACTGAATACACAATAATAATTTAAATGGCTTTTTAAATCTTTAAAATGACAGATGCACCGAAACACGTCAGGAACTCTGTCCAGATCAGCAAACACAAGCATCAGATTGTCACAACCATCCTGATGAACACGCGTGTAAAAGTGTACAAGTTTTCCACCAGATCACGATTGTTGAGTTTTCATGCTAAAGTTGTATTCCACCTTATTGTCATTCATATACTTTCTACATTATTTATGTTTATGATTATTGTTCATGTGTTTGTAGATCAGGCTTCTTGTTTTGACTTCTTGGATTTGAAAGTCTTGGAAAAAAGTAGATGAAGATCTTTTGTAATGAAATCCTACGACATGGACTGTATATTTGTCTTTTGCTGAAATAAAGAAGAAAGGTGTACAGCACACGGGTCCGCGTTTGTGTGTCTGCTGAACGACAGATGAAGACCTCTCAGCACATTTAGCTTCACTTCCGTTTCTTATTCTAGTCTATCAATATATTTTACTTTCTTTTTCAGTTAACACATGCAAGTTGCTTGACAATTCTGTAGAATGTTCTTTAAATTAAACAAACCTATTCCCTGTTCATATTACTGTTGATATATCTCACAGAAGGCCCCGCCTCCGCCTGGAGCCGTGGCCAATCACAGCGCCCCAGTGCCAGTCGTTTACCAACTCTAGAACAAAGTATTAAAAACCAAGTCTGAAACTATTTCATGGTTTTAGTTCATTCTGAAGCAATGAATGATAGTTGCAGTTTAGTTTTAGTTCTTATGTTACTTTTTAACATTTCATTTGTAATGTGTAGTTTAATTTTTCTTCTTTTCTTCATGGTTTCACTTTTGGTTGGGGTTTGAGTTAACTTTAATAACCTTGATACAGATTAAATGTTTCAACAGGTTACAACAGAGATCAAGCAAATCTTGATAACATCTTGACTTTTCTCTGTCCAAATAACCTGTCGCTTGATGAGCTTTTTTATTTTCCTTCTTCCCCTTATCTATCACATATTTATCATTAAACACTCAAAATTCATCCTGTGAAAACCGTTTTGATGCGAACTTTAAAACATTTTAGGGGCTCAAATTATGATACCAACTTCAGATTTGGAACACATACGGTTAAACATACGGCTTTGATTTAAAAGCCATGTCCAAATTATTTAGCAAAATATATGTATTGTGTAGAATTTTATTTTTTCCATTCAGGACATTTGCTTTACAGTAAACTTATCAAACCTTTTAACACTTTCATATTTTTAAGCTGCTTCCACTTCTGCAATGTTCTGCTGTCTTCTCTAAAACGAGGTCTGTATTCCACAGCACTCATGAACCACAACCAGTCGAAGAGGACGAGCGCTGAGAGGAACGCATTAACCCTGTCCTTCCCTTTCCTCCAACAGAGGCAGAACAGCAGCCAATCAGAGCGGAGAAGGGTTTCCCATGAGTCACTCAGGCCCCACCCACCGTCTCTCACACACACACACACTCTCTAACCGTGTCTCGCTCTCTCACACACTCTCTCTCTAACGTCTCTCGCTCTCTCACACACTCTCTCTTTATCTGTCTCTCTCACACACACTCTCTCTCGTCTCTCGCTCTTACACACACTCTCTACCTTGAGCATTACTCCAGACTCCCGCAGAAGAGCAGAAGCTGTTGATCATGAGAGTCCTGAGCGCTCTATTCCTCGTGTGTGTTTTCACCGGGTCTGTGAGAGGAGATTC
Organism: Tiaroga cobitis; assembly: GCA_030578255.1. Taxonomy (NCBI): domain Eukaryota; kingdom Metazoa; phylum Chordata; class Actinopteri; order Cypriniformes; family Leuciscidae; genus Tiaroga; species Tiaroga cobitis. The sequence continues at coordinate 240,813 of CM060615.1, forward strand.
AAACATCACAGGTAAGCAGATCTCGAGTCCTGAGCCACAGACCGGCACTCGCGGCTCTTATTTTAGTCTGACACAGTGAACTTCAGTCTGTAATTGCATGTTCTCAGAGAGGCTGTTTGAAGGCTTGCCATGGAAAGAGTTGAAAGCCGCAGTTTCATGCTCTGAGTTCCACATCTGGCTCTATTTCCAGAGACTCCAGTGCAGACTCCAGGGAAGACGCTGCTGAAGTCCGGCTTCCATCTGTATGCCGAGGGCTCTGTGTTCGAGGAGACCTGCGCCCTGGTCCCGTTCCGCCCCGAAAGCCTCCAGAGGTGCGGATACAACGCAAGCCTTCCTCTGGTGCTGATCATACACGGCTGGACGGTACGCCACAACACAGACACATCATCAGAGAGGTCAACGCTTCTCCTACAGAACCCGGTTGCAGACCAGTCCAGTCCCAGCGAGCGACCCTCGCAAGGCTTACAGTAACATTAATATAATGTTCATTCACAGTTATCTGGGGCCGTATTCACAAAGCATTTTATCTTACCACTAGGAGTACTCCTAAATCGCACTAAAAGATTTTAGCTAGGAGTTTTCTCTTAAAGGTTATTCACAACGCCTTTCAGACCTACTCTTAGTAAAGAAAAATGACAACTCCTAAACTAAGAGTGAGTCTTCGTTGCTATGGATGACGTCATTACTCATGCACGAGCTTGACTGAAGTGACCACCTTGATTGGCTGATGATTGTAACGCGGGAATGATTCCAAACACCTCCCCCTACGATGATGAGTGACAGGTGACAGGTCTGAGAATGCGTGCGCTACACAAGTAGTGCGAAGGACGGAAGATGATGAATAACTGAACTAATAGCCTAAATGAATAAAGAGTAAGGAAAAACAAATAGCCTAGCAGCCTAACGAAACATATGGATTGATGCAATATCTTTGCAACAATATTGAATTAATCTGTCACTATATTCCTCTGCCTACGTTTGCAAAGAGAAGAACATTTTAATTTGATTCACAATGAAACGTTACAATTAGTTTACATGCAGTGAGTAGCCTAGTTTTGGTTGTTGTTGGTGGCGTTGTTGCATCCCTATGCCTACAATGCAAAATTGTTCCCTCGCGATTGGAAGCTCCTAGCCGCCGCATTCGCATTTCAAAACATCGCAACGCGAAATGCCACAAAAAGCGGTTTGTGAATAGGTCTTCGTGAGTTAGGAGTCCTCTCGACTTCTTTTAAGCTGTCCCAGGCTTAGGTGCTACTTTTAGGGCTAAAATGCTTCGTGAATAACTCTTAGTCAAAAAAATTAGGAGTCCTAAAGTTAGGAGTGACACGCTCATTATTTTTAGGAGTTGCTCCTAAATTCGCCAGTTAGGAGCTACTTTTAGCCTTAAAATTCTTTGTGAATACGGCCCCTGGTCTTTAACACCCAAGCTATAGCCGTCATTTCACCGTCTTGGTAACTACAGACCCGATACAGTCCCGGATAAATGAGTAACACACTTCAGGCAAAAACAAACATGTAGTTTTTGCCCAAATAACTTGCGAGATGTATGATATTCCATCATGTAAGCAAAGTCAACAGTGATTACAAGGCGTTTGGTTTCATGTCTTTGGCATGTTCTATGCGTCGACGACGAGTCTATTCTTGGGCTATCGGTAGACGTCTATTACATGTTCCCCGACAGCCCAGATTTGGCCCTGTTTTAGCCTAGACTCAGGGCTGTGTTTGGACGGCTAGTAGACATCTTTTAAATGCAAAAGTGCTTGCTGGGTAATGTTCTCAAAACATTAGCACAAACAAATTATTTATTTATTTTAAACGTTTAGTTGGACATTCGTCTAATGTTTTTTAAATGTTACTAGTTTCAGAACACATTCAAAAGTAACGTTCCCATAATGTTTGAAGAATGGAATGTTTCCTCAACATTCACAACCAAGAAAAAACTTCCAGAACATTTTAGAAACGGGATGTTTTGACCGTTCAGAAAACATTCAGAAGTGACATTTCCATACTTTAACGGGAATGTTCTTAGAACGTACTGTTAGCTGGGATGATGTAGAAATCTATTTTACCCACTAACCCTCTGTTTACTGCCTGTGAACGCGGCGTATCGCTGCGGTTCGACTCGGTTCATGTGTCAACAAACATGCAGTTCCTCAGACGGAGGGAAGGGAGGATTCAAGGAGAAAGATCTAGATAAATGGTCACGCTAGCTCACTTTCGCCCGCTCTGCTCCTCCGTATAGCGACAAATGGAGCGTAAATGGCGTCTGACTGGGTCTATTATCAAGCTTGGAGGAATATTCTGGGCGACTACAGAGCATTAATTGAGATCGAAAGATCATATCACATCTCCGACTATTGTAAACAATCAAGGAAATCCCAGACACTTGCTTCAAGTTAATGCTGTTACCTTCTTGTTCCTCAACAACTATTTGTTTCCTTTTTGTTTTTAATCTAAAATCGCTAATGTTTTAAACATGGCTTTACTCTTTCGTCCATCTGGGTTTGCTGGTGTTTCTTTCTCTCATTTCTCAACACTTGATTCTCAGGCTCTCTCAAGGGACGTATCTAGCATGAAATCCACAGCTTGCTTGATTCTATTCCCACAAACTTATTTAAATATTGTGTTTTGAGCCCTACTGTCCTCAGTATTATAATGATTCATTGCAGACTGGGGTTGTTCCAGTAAAGATTGCTGCTGTAACACTTGTTCCAATCAAAACACACTTCTGGAACCAAGTTATGCTCATTTGTCCATGGGTAAATATGATTTGGACTTTATAATAATAACCCTTTTGGACATTAATTCAAGTACTGGGGTAGATACATTAAGGGTTGTTTCTGCTGACAGTCATCACTACCTCTGCAAAAGTTCATAGACTTAGACGTATTTGCGACTCAGAGGAGGACTTCGATAAACATTCTGAAACCCTCCAAAGTCAATTGAGTTCAAGAGGATTGCTTTCAATCAGCACTTGAAACAGTAAAAAAAAATATATGAGAGACTCAAAATGATTAAATAACTATCAAAGAAAACAAAAACAACCATTTTCAGTAAAACATATTCTGACATGTACGAAAAGTAGTCACCAAATCAAATACATTGTGAATAAATGTTGCTTTATTTTAGCTTCGGACCCTTCCCTAAAGATGTTTTCAAAAGTTTTTTTTAAACGAAAACCAAAAACAATTTTTTTTATATGATTTGGTGACTGTTTTTGTTTTCTTTGATCGTTATTTATTCATTTGAATCTCAGTTTTTATTAAACTTTTTCCCAAAATTTGGCAAATATGCTAGTCAGATCAGATGTGTGCGTGACGACTAAAAAGGTTGCATGTTGAAACTGTACATCATGTTCTTCTATATCAGAATGTAAAAACTTTACATGCTTTTCCACACAAAAATATATTATATTAAATCTTGTATAATATGCTCTTCAAAAAATGCAATCTATGCACTTCAATGCCAATGCAGTGTTGACAGAACCGGACTAATATGGTCATATTTCCTGGTTCTGGTAAGAACTCGAGCTGCGGCGTTTTGAACTAGCTGTAGTTTATTTATTAAGCGTGCAGGGCAACCACCCAGTAGAGCATTACAATAGTCTAGCCTTGAGGTCATGAACGCATGGACTTAACTGTTCCGCATTTCCCAATGAGAGCATATGGCGTATTTTAGATATATTTTTAAGATGGAAAAATGCAGTTTTACAGATACTAGACACGTGGCTTTCAAAAGAAAGGTTGGTATCAAGGAGCACACCCAGGTTCCTAACCGACGACGAAGACTTGACAGAGCAGCCATCAAGTGTTAGACAGTATTCTGGGTTATTACGTGTGGAAGTTTTTTGTCCAATAATTAGAATCTCTGTCTTTTCAGAATTTAGTAGTAGGAAATTACTAGTCATCCAATTTTTTATATCAGCTATGCATTCCGTTAATTTTGTGAATTGGTAAGTTTCAGTCTAACTTGTTGAGTTCTGGTCCACAAAGCGCTTTGGATCTGTGGGGAACAGGGCTTTTCCTACTCTTGGAAACTCTCTTTCTCTTGAATTTAGAGAAGCTCAGACATTTTTAAAGCTCAACTCAAGACATTTTTTAAACAAGCATTTGCTTGTTGATGTTTACATTGTTTTTTATTTTTTTGTTCTATATACTGGTTATTTTGTGTACAGCGCTTTGAGAAGCTGCTTTTAAAGGCGCTCTATAAGATAAGGTTGATGATGATCTATAAGATAAGGTTGATGATGATTATTGATGTGCTCTTCTGCTCAGATGAACGGACTCATGGAGCAGTGGATCTTCAATCTGGCGTCTGCGCTGAAGGTCCGGCTCGAGCAGGTCAACGTGCTCATCAGTGATTGGAGGATTCTGGCCCTTCAGCCGTACACAATCGCAGCCAAGAACAGCAGACAGGTGGGCCGGGACGTGGCCGTGCTGCTCCAATGGCTGGAGGTAATGACCATCTTTAATGGAAACATTCTGGGAATGAAACAGCATTTAAAATATATAGAAACCTACACATGCTCGTGGTTCAATGGTTTTGCCACAGTTAGATACTGGTGAACGGAAACTACAACAAATATAATTTCCCAATTCCCCACGCGAATGAAACAGTTCTGGAACAAGAGCAAATGTGGGCGGGGCTTGATTGTGTCTGTGGGGAACTGATTGGGTGGATGTGGTTTGCTATTGGCTGAGCTCATGTGAGTGACAGGTTAAAGCCCCGCCCACATCATCAGAGAAGAGAAGAGATGCTGCAAGAGGAACTTATTCTGATTCAACATTATTAACACATTCATTATGTGCACCGATAAATCATTTACAATAAACACTGCAATATTCCATGAAAAAGAAATTAAATGGTGATTTTTTTTATTAAAATATAAAAAGCTTTGTGTGTTTGAGATTCTATACTGTTTGTGCATCAGTAAGTGTTTGAGTCCTGATGCCACTTCCTCTCTGGACAGGAAGCTGGTAATCTCTCTCTGGATCGAGTCCATCTGATTGGCTACAGCCTGGGAGCGCATGTGGCTGGGTTTGCGGGAAGCCATTTCAGAGGACGCAGGAAAGTAGGACGCATTACTGGTATGAAGAAGGCAAACACACACATCAGACAGGATTATCAGAGTCAGTGGAGTGTAGGACCATCGTCTGACCACTGGTCATGTTAACAGGACGATCTACTAGCGTGATCAGTAGAATGAACAAGAGAAGTTCTTAACAACACCCTGTCTGAAACTTCCCATTCAGAAAGAGCCCGTGTTCTCCACCAACTTCTGATGAAAACTGTTAAATCAGCCACACTGAAATCACATGTGCTGCTGTTCCAGTCTATAAAGATAATAAAGACATATTAAAGAGCTAAACATCCTAATCTGACGCTCATTATGTTAGCTTGAGAAAGCTATTGACAAGCGCTTATTTAAAAGAATACGATAAAGATGAAACATTTCTGTGTTCGTGCACGCTATAAAATGAAGTATACTCTGCAAGGCTACGCATTCGACTGTATGCAGTAGCATACGAGTAAAAAACAAAATGTACATCAGGCTTTACTCCTCCTGGGCTTTCAAACTACAAACACCAAACTTGAGACCTTCAGTCTGCTCTATATTTTCTAACTAATCCGACTTACGCGGTTTCTTAAAAATTACAGTTCTTAAAACTGCTAAATTATGCTAGGAACATGCTAAAGTATACATGGATTTCTCAGCAACGTCATCACTGCTTGCGCACGCAACCGGGAGGCGGAAAAAAGACGTGTTTCGTGGTTTCGTGTAGTGGCTATTAGCATAGTGGTGGTGTCTGTAACGCAAACCAGCTTAACATAACTTATATAAAAGCAAATTCGGGCTGTCCAGTAGATGCTGCACTGTTAACATTGGCTATTACATTACTAGCCTAACATGATCATTCATACATATATCACAGTGACACTGCAAAATTAAAGACAGACAAACAGATCCAACTAAACCCACGTTTTATTGAGTCAGCAGTTATATACTAACAATACAAACAATAAGGAAAGCTTCGATACTTCAGGTTGTTGCAGTAGCCGACAGCTCAGCGATCCGGCTCTCTGCCTCTGGGATGCGCACGCACCCTGTACTGTTTGTAAACAGGAGACCCGTGTATTCAAGTAATGTGTCAAATCATGCTAGCAACATGCTAGCAATGTGCTAATTCATGGTAGAAACTTGTTAGAAACGTGTTCAATCATGTTAAAACATACTAGCAATGTTAAATCATGCTAGAAACATGCTAATAATGATGTTAAATCATGCTTGCAAAATGTTAACATATGCTAACAATAATGCTTATTCATGTTAACCCTAAAAAGGTTTTTATATCCTGTGGTATACAGACATGCGAGGTTTGGGAAGAGGCAGGGAAAGTGTAGGTCTCATTTCTTGGTTTCATCCTGAAAGGGTGTTTGTTGTGAATATTTAGATCTGGTGACTTTGTTCATACTTTCTTTGTTTAACGGGCAGCATTTACAACACGACCCCCAATATTTGGAGGGGACTTACATGTCTAAAATGTAGTTGTTAAGCATGTACAACTTATTACGTTAACATTGACATTTTATTCATCTAATTGGTAACACTTTATTTGAAGGGGTGTGCATAAGACTGACATGACACTGTCATAAACATGACATAACACCTGTCATGAACATGTCTTTATGAATGTTTATGACTATTGTCATTAAGTGTCATTCGGTAAATTATGACACTTTTAATGCAAAGTTGACATTGTTTAAAATGTCTTTGTTATGACAACTTGACATTAACAAAGACGGAAATGTCTTTGTTATGACAACTTGACATTAACCAAGAAATCATAACCTGTCAACCTGTCACAAATATGTCATAATATGTGTATACATGTGTATATATGTACAGCTGACAGAAGGCATGAAGTAGATTGTGTACAACAGGTTTTGGTCCTGTTGATCATTTATAGGCCCTAGAAATTTTCGAATTAAATATGATACAGTAGGCTAATATAAATAGGCATTATACTTATTGTTCAACAGAATTTTTCAAAGAATGTTTACTTTAAGTTATGAGAGAATGGCTAACATGTTGTAACAAGCATTGCGAAACAAGCACTCTCTTTTCACTGAATTTATACCCCAAAAGGAGTGACGTATCCTGGGGATACAAGCGTTAAAATAACGTGTTTAATAAGCGTTAAATAAGCGCTTTTTTTTTTTTAAATCATAGAATTGTATTATTTGTGTCCTAATAAGTGGGAATTTAATAGCAATACATTTATTTTCTGATACTCTTTACGGTCTTGCCCTTTTAGGGTTAAAACATGCTAGCAATCTGTTAAATCATGCTAACAACACGTTAGCAAGCAATGTGCTAAATCATGCTAGAAACTATTTAGCAATGTTCTAAACCATGTTAGCAACATGCTTAATCATGTTAGCGATGTACTTATTCATTCTAGAAACATGCTAGCAACAATCTGTATTGCCATCAAAACTTTCAAACTTTTCAAACTTCTTCAAACGTTCTAGTCAGGCTTTCTCCAGCCAACATCACAGCTGGTCTTGAAGAACATTAGTCGAGTACACACTGATGTGTGTTGTGTGACGCAGGTCTGGATCCGGCCGGGCCGCACTTCGAAGGTTTGCCGGCGTTCGACAGACTGTCTCCGGACGACGCTCAGTTTGTGGACGCCATCCACACCTTCACCACATCCAGCATAATGCCGGGAGTGGGAATCAAGCAGAGCGTCGCTCACGTGGACTTCTATCCCAACGGAGGATCCTCTCAGCCCGGATGCAAGATGTTTGACATCTACAGCAACGTCTTCCAGTACGGCCTGCAAGGTACCGAACCCGACACGCATGGGGAAATATTGCTGAACGGACTGGTATAGGTGATGAATTAAACATGCAACATAAGGGGCCGTTCGAACTGGACGTATTCTTGTCCTCAGGGGCTTCGAGATATTGCCAATTTGGAATTACACAAGGAATTTGTCTTGGTGACAAGCTTCAAATGCAAAAAAATCTAAATTGCAATTAATAATTAAAATGAAGTCAAGTGAAGTCACCTTCATTTATATAGCACTTTTAAGAATATGGATTGTTTCAAAGCAGCTTTACAGTGATAACAGGAGATTACAGTAACAGAGATTGTTTAGGCTTTACAGCAGCTCTAGAATAAAGTTATTGTCCAGATAAAGTTAGTTTTGATTGATTCACTTCCTAATATATATGAAAATATATATACACCCAAACTCAAACACTTCAATGGCCAAATTCATCCATCTAGTCATATTTACATAAACCCGATGATTCAACATGGGACAGACTCATTCTGTGTGAGAAATCCTTATCGGCATTATGTAGCATACTGAATAAAGCAGTGTTTCACATACTATTTTAAAAGTGCATATTGTACTCTAGACTAGACTGTTACTATAATGACTCATGGTGCTTTTGTAGGTGTTCCCAAGACCATTAAATGTGCCCACGAGCGCGCAGTAAAACTCTTCACCGACTCCTTGATCAACGCCAGCCAGCCCATAATAGGCTACCGTTGCCGTGACGACAGCACCTTCAACAAAGGCCTGTGTCTGGACTGCAAACAGATGCGCTGCAACACGCTAGGCTACGATGTGCGGCACGAGCGCGCGGGGAGGAACGCTAAAGGCCTGTACCTCAAAACTGGCCCGGAAGGTCCATATAAAGGTCAGTTAATGCGCTGGTAATGGAGGCCCAGTCTAGATGAGCGTCTGGATAAAACTGCAGGGGAGGTTAAAGGAGAAGGTGTTTATATAGACCGAACACACACTCTCTTCACTCTCCCTCAGTGTTTCACTACCAGATCCGAGTCCAGCTGACGAACCTGATGGAGCCGGTCGAGACCTCGCTGTTGGTGTCGCTCAACGGGACCCGGGGCCTGGCCCGAGACCTTCCCCTCAGCCTGTGAGTTCACAACACTACTGGAGAATCTGCACACATCTGCATTCCCCCTGCTAACCCTGACCCTAACCCCAACCACAACACTACTGGAGAATCTGCACACATCTGCATTCCCCCTGCTAACCCTGACCCTAACCCCAACCACAACACTACTGAAGAGCCTGTGCACATCTGCATTCCCCCTGCTAACCCTGACCCTAACCCCAACCACAACACTACTGGAGAATCTGCACACATCTGCATTCCCCCTGCTAACCCTGACCCTAACCCCAACCACAACACTACTGGAGAATCTGCACACATCTGCATTCCCCCTGCTAACCCTGACCCTAACCCCAACCACAACACTACTGAAGAGCCTGCACACATCTGCATTCCCCCTGCTAACCCTGACCCTAACTCCAACCACAACACTACTGAAGAGCCTGCGCACATCTACACATCTGACCTGGGAAATAATAGGATGGGGGGGGGAATGGAGCAGTTTATTGAAGCTTTAGACAAAATTTAAAAGAAAATCCCCCAAAATAAGTATGCATATGTGTTTTATGTTTTGCATCATATTTGATACATCAGGCTTTTTTAGGAGAAAAAAATCAGTTCAATTTTATTCAGAGTGTCATGAACTGCTCAGTGGAAACAGACAGTGGTGATCCAAACGCAGGCTTTATTATGAGGAGAATCCAGAGACAGGTACAAGGAAACAGGCAGGGGTCAAAACCAGGTAAGCAGTCCAAACAAACATCAAATCCGTGCGGGGATAAGGCAAACGGGAAACCGGGAACAGGCAGATAATCAGGGAACCGAAACACTAGAATACAAGGAAACTGGAACAAGGCTAGGTAATGCAGTCAGACCCATACAATACTGAGCACCGAACAAAGGGAAAACTCAGGCTTAAGACAGGTGCGCTAAACAAGATAATCAAACACACAGGTGCATAAAATCAACCATAATCAGTCCAGGGTAAAACATAAAGGAAACAATAAAATAGGAAGGAGTGCCCCCCAGAGGCTCAAGCGGGCACTCCAGCCGCAGATCGTCACACAGAGACTTAAACTGAGCAAAAATATTCTGTTTTCTGCAGATGCTGATATTTATATGGAAAATAAGTAAGATGAAATTCTAATGCTTGTAATGTAATCAATGCGATCTTTGACAGTATAACAGACACATACAATGCAAATAAATATCAAGATCTGCCAATAACATGTCTTAGTAAGATCATATTTAAAGCTTTAGTTCTATGATCAAATCTCTGTAGTTTTAATATTCAATGTTGTGTGTATGTGTGTGTCTGAGATCATGAACTTGTGTTGCAGGTATCAGGACAGCAGCAGTCCGAAGGCCTTCACCTCATTGGCTGCGGTGGCTGCTGATCTGGGTCCCCTGACGTCCATCAGACTGGTCTGGAAGGGAGAGCTGGTCTGGTCAAACTGGCTGAGGCACGTCAGGAACATCATGAGCTGGAACGGACCCGATCAGGACCTGGAACTCAGTGTGTGGAGGATCCGGATTAAATCTGGAGAGAGTCAGGAAAAGTGAGTTTCATTGAATTTCAGAGCAGAATGGGACCTTATTTTAAAGTGTTACCAAAATATAAATATCTTTTCAATTTGATAATTGTTTTTATGTCATTTTGCTTCTCCAGTAAATGTATCTTGGTTTAAGAATGTTTCCCAGTCAGAAATTCTGAGTTGGAAATTCTTACAGTGCGTTCACACCAGACGCGAATAGCGAGTCAAATTCGCGCCTACCGCATCTAATGTGTGTTGACATTGTGTGTTGTATTATACGCTTGAACACTTTGAATCCATTTGCGCGTCAAGAGCGAAATTGACGCGCGTAAAAAACAAAAGTTTGAAGCGAAATTTACGCGCGTCGGAATCGACACTCGTTGGCGGACATCTTTTTTATGTTGATCGAGCATTCATCGAGAGAGTCACCGCTCTGTATTTCATCTGGAGAGCAGAACAGCGGCGTAGGGATCAACGTTGCCGTATTTGTGTCCACTAGACCCTTCGGAGGCGAACCCAGTTTGGCGAGTTTCACCATTTGCTCGCTCCAGGAGCTGCGCCTGGATGACGGCCGCTTTCAGTGGTACTTCCGCCTGTCCCGCGCCCAGTTTGATGACCTGTTGTCCTGCATCGGAGCGAGGATCACCCTCGCCCTCATCCCGTCTATTTTTGTTTTGATGATAAATGGAGCCAGCCTACAAAAGTGATTAACCTGTCCTGTGATTTTTTTCTCTCTCACACAACACTGTCCAGACATGAACTTATGCACTATAGTATGTTGGTTGTCTTTACATTATAATAATATTTAATATAATCTAGATATGGAATAAATAGCATTCAATACAAAATGAATATGTCTTATATATTGAAATCAAGTTTTATGTGATAAAATATTTGCTTTGTTGTGCATTAACCACACCAGGCATTTAGTCATATTCAAAATAATTGATTAAAGCATCCAGATACTTCACCACGTGACAGCAGCAAGCAGCTAGGCTCCTGATTGGTTTTTCAGATTTTTCAACCCGGGCGGCAGACGCAAATTCGCGTTAAACGTGTGAATGCACAAAAAGCACTTAATAAAATCATTCTAGCGTAACGCGCCAAACGCTCAATTCGCGCCACTCGTGCGAACTTGACGCGCGAATGAGGCGTATTCGCGTCTACCACGCCGCGCTCTACTCCTCATTCGCGCCGCAGGAATTTTTTACGCGCGTAACGCGTCTTTGCATGGACTTAACATTGAAATCACTCGCGCCAGATGCTCTATTTGCGTCTGGTGTGAACGCACCATTAGTCAGAATTTCTGACTAGGAAACTCCAACTTGGAATTTCTGACTAAGAATTTCCAACTTGGAATTTCTGACTAAGAATTTCCAACTCAGAATTTCTGACTAGGAGACTCCGACTAGGAATTTTCTGTCTTAAATTTTCCACCTAGGAATTTCTGACTATGAATTTTCAACTTGGAATTTCCAATTCAGAATTTCTGACTAAGAATTTCCAACTTTTTGAATAGGAGACTCTGACTAGGAATTTTCGATTAGGAGACTAACTAGGAATTTTCAACTCGGAATTTCCGACTTGGAATTTTCTACTAGGAATTTCCTACTTGGAATTTCTGACTAAGAATTTCCTATTTTCCACCTTGGAGACAAGGAATTTCCAACTGGTAATTTCCGACTTGGAATTTCTGACTAAGAATTTACATTTACATTTACATTTACATTTAGTCATTTAGCAGACGCTTTTATCCAAAGCGACTTACAACTGAGGACTAAACCAAGCGAGTCATCGTGAAGAGGCAAAAACAACGCAAGAAGTGCTCAAAATACAAAGTTCAGACATAGCTCGGAGTAGCATAAGCCAGGCAAGCGAGGATTTAGAGGGAAGGATTTTTTTTATTTTTATTTTTTTTATGTTAAGTGCTCCCGGAAGAGATGAGTTTTCAGTTGTCTTTTGAATGCTGTCAGGGATTCTGCATTCCGGATGACGGTGGAGAGATCATTCCACCACCTTGGAACCGTGAATGAGAATGTTCTGGAGAGTGATTTTGTGCCCCGCTGTGATGGTACCACGAGCCGTCGCTCATTGACCGATCGTAGGCTTCTGGTAGGGATGTAGACTTGTAGTAGTGAGTGGAAGTAGGAGGGAGCTGAACCTGTGGTCAATCTGTAAGCAAGCGTCAAAGCCTTGAACTTGATGCGAGCAGCGAGTGGTAGCCAGTGCAGAGAGATGAACAGAGGAGTGACGTGGGCCCTTTTGGGCTCGTTGAAGACAAGACGAGCTGCAGCATTCTGGATCATTTGTAGAGGTTTAGTTGCACATGATGGAACTCCAGCCAGAAGAGCATTGCAGTAATCAAGCCTAGAAATGACCAGGGCCTGGACGAGAAGTTGTGTTGCATGCTCAGTTAGGAAAGGCCTGATCTTCCTGATGTTGTGCATAGCAAACCTGCATGATCGAGCTGTCTTTGTAATGTGGTCTGTGAAGGTCAGCTGATCATCAAAGATTACTCCAAGATTTCTGACCGACCTTGATGGGGTGATTGAGGAAGAATCTAGCTGGATAGTGAGGTCGTGCTGTAGAGACTGATTGGCAGGGAGGACGAGAAGCTCAGTCTTTGCCAGGTTGAGCTGCAGGTGATGTTCCTTCATCCATGCCGGGATGTCCGCCAGACAGCTTGAGATCTGTACAGCTACTGTGGGATCATCTGGTTGAAATGAGAGGTAGAGCTGGGTGTCATCAGCATAGCAATGGTAAGAGAAACCATGTGCCTGTATGATGGGTCCCAGTGATGTGGTGTAAATGGAGAAGAGGAGCGGTCCAAGAACTGAACCCTGAGGAACCCCTGTGGTCAGTTGATGTGCTTTGGATACCTCACCTCTCCATGTGACCTTGAATGACCTACCTGTGAGATAGGACTCAAACCAGTTGAGGGAGGTTCCAGTGATGCCCAGTGATTAGAGGGCGGACAAGAGGATCTGATGATTCACTGTGTCGAAAGCAGCAGACAGGTCCAGTAGAATGAGAACTGATGATTTGGAAGCAGCTTTTGCGATCCGCAGGGCTTCCGTGACTGACAGCAATGCAGTCTCAGTTGAATGTCCTTTCTTGAAGCCAGATTGGTTGACATCCAGCTGGTTGTTCAGAGACAGGAAGGATGATACTTGGTTAAAAGCAACTCGTTCAAGTGTTTTCGCAATGAATGGTAGGAGAGAGACAGGTCTGTAGTTCTCTAGAAGTGATGTGTTTAATGTTGGTTTTTTAAGCAGAGGAGTTACCCGAGCCTGCTTAAATGCTGTAGGGAAAATGCCAGTGTGGAGGGATGAGTTGATGATGTGTGTGAGAGCTGGAAGAAGTGTGGGAGAGATGGCTTGTAGAAGGTGTGAGGGTATGGGGTCTAGAGGGCAGGTGGTAGGATGACTGGAGAGGAGAAGTTTAGATACTTCTTCCTCGGTTAGTGGAGTGAAGGAGGAGAGAAGGTTGTTGGCTGTGGGAGAGGTTAGTCTGGGTTCCTGTGTGTGTGAATCTGAGAACTGACTGCTGATAGTTGTAGTTTTGTTAGTGAAGAAGTTAGCAAAATCATCAGCAGTTAAAGAGGAGGTGGGTGGTGGTGGAGGTGGACAGAGGAGAGAATTGAAAGTCTTGAACAGTGAACGTGTGTTAGAGGCGCTGTTGATCTTGTTGTGGAAATATTTATTTCCACAACACACTTATTAATCATTCGGTGGCGCTGCTCTGCTGGCGACCCGGACTCGTGTGCTGCTGGTGCTGCTGCTGCTGCTGTTTTTACTTATTTTGTTTGTTTGTTATTGTTTTTATTCGTTTTAGAGGAGCATTATGGCGTTATTTGCACAAGGACTATTTCTGGTACTGATTGTCTGGCAGCTTTTGAGGATGTGTCAAACTTTTCCACATTTGGAGGGTGGGTTACCACTCATCTACTCCAGAGACACGCTGTTGTCACTCCGCTACACAGGAACAACATCGCCGCCCGCGGATTTATTCAACCTGCCCGAGTCATTTAAAATCCTGCCGTCTCGCGGAAAACTACGGAAGAGAGGCCGACGTGGGGGGACCCGACAGCGTCTCCGCCGGAGAAGCAGTAGACCTCCGCTGCCTGGTATGATCCTGAGCAACGTTCGCTCTCTTAGGAACAAAATTGAGGAACTCCGTACCAACATGAGGGTATGTTTTGAATATCGCGAGGCGGGTTCGCTGGTATTTACTGAGACTTGGCTCCACAAAGACATCCCCAACTCTCTGATTGAGCTGGAGGGTTTCTCCCTTGTCCGTGCAGACAGGGATGAAACTTCGGGTAAAAGTCGAGGGGGAGGTATCTGTGTGTTTGTGAGTGACAGCTGGTGCAGGAACTATTCTGTGAGAGAGATTGTGTGCAGCCCTGATATTGAATTGCTGTGCCTTTCTCTAAGACCCTTTTACCTCCCGAGGGAGTTTGGCAATATTGTAATTTGCTCAGCGTATGTGCCACCCAGCGGGAATGCGGCCCGAGCGGCAGCTCGTGTTGCAGACTGTGTCCACAATCAACTGCAACGCACTCCGGGAGCCCCGGTCTTTATTCTTGGAGATTTTAACCACTGTAAATTGGAACTATCCCTTCCAGGATTTGATCAATATGTCAAGTGTGGCACTCGAGACAATAGAGTGTTGGACAAATGTTATGGTAATATAAGACATGCATACAGGGCCAGTCCAAAGCCCCCTGTGTCTAACTCAGACCATAATACAGTCCATCTGATACCCACCTATAAGACTGTTTCAAAGAGCAGTAAACCATTAACTAAGACAGTGACTGTATGGTCTAAAGACAGTATAGAGACACTAAAGGGCTCATTTCTCTGTACAGACTGGGACATTTTTCATGGTTTGGGTATCGATGAAGCCACTGACACTATTACAGAGTACATTAAATTCTGTGAGGATTGTGTGGCCACCAAGAAGGTTATTACAATCTACCCTAACAATAAGCCATACATCACCAGAGATTTAAAGGACTGTATCAACCGGAAAAAAATGGCTTTTAGGAATCATGATAGAATGGGGTTAAAATCAGTTCAAAGGGAGCTTAATCAGTCATTCAGGGAGGCAAGAAGGAAACACAGGGATGTCATAGAACAGAATTTTGCTTCTATGGACTCTAAAAAACTCTGGGTCTCCATGAAAGCTGTTACAAATATGACAACACATAGAAAGGGCCTCATAACACATGATGAGCTGAGTAAGGCAAATGAATTTAATGATTTTTTTTCTTAGGTTTGATACACAGGACTACTCTCTGGAATGTAATAATGTAATACAGTCAATTACAATCGACCCCTGTTCAAGGTTAGTAGTTGATCCCCTCAAAATCCAGTCACTTTTCAGCCATGTATGCAAAAGGAAATCTGCAGGTCCTGATGGTATCTCTGCTTTTCTTCTAAAGACCTTTGCTGCAGAGCTAACCCCTGCATGGTGCCCTGTGTTTCAGAGGTCTGCAGATTCCCATTTGGTTCCTGCCCTCTAGAAAAAATCTACCATTATTCCCATTCCAAAGAAACCCTGTCCTACAGAAAACAATGATTATAGACCAGTGGCTTTAACTTCTGTGGTCATGAAATGTTTTGAAAAATACATGGTATCCGTACTGAAATCTGAAGTTAATACTGAACTAGATCCACTCCAGTTTGCTTATAGGCAAGGAAGGAGTACAGACGATGCAATTAATAGTATCTCCCACCTAACTCTTAAGCATCTGGAGGATCCCAAGGCTTATGCACGCCTTTTGTTCATTGATTTTAGTTCTGCTTTTAACACAGTACGGCCTCATTTGCTTTTACAGAATTGGAATGGGAATAATGGTAGATGAACGTCAATCCTTTTATTATTATGTGGTTTTATTCTTTTTTAATTGATAGAACCCAAAATGTTAGGATTAATGATTCACTTTCGGAATCCAAATGTATCAGTACGGGTGCACCGCAGGGATGTGTAAGCTCACCGGTCCTGTTCACCCTTTACACTAACGACTGCACCAATAGTCTCCCGGGCAACCTGTTTTTGAAATTTTCTGATGACACTGCTTCACCAGAACTCAGACCTGTCATTGTACTTCACGGAGGTTAATACATTTGTTCAGTGGTGCGACAAGAACTATCTCACCATTAACAATAAAAAAACTGAGGAGATGGTATTTGACCCTCGGTCGGTGGGGGATCATACCCCATTGTCCATTCACAGGGAGGAGATCAAACAGGTCACTTCTTATAGGTATCTGGGTATCCACCTGGATAACCTCTTAAGCTGGAGTGATCATGTTGAGTATGTATGTTCCCGTCTACAGCAAAGACTGTATTTTTTACGCAGACTGAGGGTGTTTGGTGTCAGCCAGAATATTATGTATCTATTTTATCAGGCAGTGATGGAGAGTGTTATCAGGTATGGGATGACGGCGTGGTTCGGCAATCTCTCCACACAGTCCAAATCTAAGTTACAGCGCCTGGTACAGACTGCTATGAAGGTGATGGTGAGGACTGAAAAGCACTCCCTTCAGTCCATCTATGAGCAGTCTGTACTCAGGCAGGCGCGGAGAGTACTGTTGGACCCGTCCCACATCCTTCAAACGGAATATGAGCTCTTGCCTTCTGGCAGAAGGTATAGAATTCACAAAACAAAATTAAACCGGTTTAAATACTCTTTCGTACCCACCTCTATTTAGATTTTAAATCAAAATTTTAAATAGACTTGTATGCGGAGGCCTGGGAAGTCTGCAATAACTTGGTGGTTTGCTTGTTGTAATTTGTTTTAATTTTATTTATTTTTATTTATTTTATTTTATTTTATTTTATTTATTTTTTATTTATTTATTTTTTTTATTATTATTTTTTTTTTATGTAGCTTATATGTACGTCTTTAGTTGTTATTTGTATTTTAACGTGTATTTATTGTCTGTAAGGGCAGCTACTACTATGCACTATGCACTCTTGAGTCCATGACAAATTTCCCCTAGGGGACAATAAAGTATATTCTATTCTATTCTATTCTATATGAAGATTTTGCGGCGTGAACATCAACAGAGAAGGCAGAGAGCAGAGATTGATACCTACTGAGGTCAGATGTGTCTTTTGATTTGCGCCATTTCCTCTCCGCTGCCCTGAGTTCAGTCCGGTGTTCACGAAGAACCTCAGATAACCAGGGGTTAGAGGGAGTGGTGCGTGCTGGCCTAGAGGAGAGAGGGTAGATATTGTCTAAAGAAGAGGTTAGGATGGAGCATAAAGTATCCGTTGCAGTATTCACATCCAGAGATGAGAAATGTGAGGGTGAGGGAAGAGAAGATGACACAGCAGAGGAAAGATGGGATGGAGAAAGTGAGCGCAGGTTTCGTCTGAAGGTAAATGGTGGGGAGGTTGGTGGAGCATGGGTAGTGAGTTGTAGATTGAAAGTAATGAGGAAATGGTCCAGTTGGTTGCCTGACTTGTGAGTACCGGTGGTGATGAGCCGTTTGAGATCGAAAGAGGCTAGGAGAGAGATGAAGTCTGTTGCATACGGCTTCGCTAGGTGAATGTTGAAATCGCCAAAGACTACAAGTGGGATATTCAAAATAGGAACGCGTCTAATTAAAATAAAGATATTTAGTGAAGATAAAAATTACAAAGAAGCAAAGAATCGAAAATAGCCCTACTTACTTGACAAATGGTAAACAGAGCAACAGGAGAACTGGATATTAAGAAAAAACAACTTACGCGCTCTTGACGTTCTCGCAGAGTGACTGCTTGTCCAATTTTCCACCTTGGAGACTAGGAATTTCCAACTCAGAAATTCACGAATTTCTGATTAGGAATTTTCAATTTTCCACCTTGGAGACTAGGAATTTTCAACTTGGAATTTCTGACTTGGAATTTCCAACTAGGAATTTCCGACTTGGAATTTCCAACTAGGAATTTTCGACTTGGAATTTCTGACTTGGAATTTTCAACTAGGAATTTTCAACTTAGAATTTCTGACTTGGAATTTTCAACTAGGAATTTCCGACTTGGAATTTCCAATTCAGAATTTCTGACTAAGAATTTCCAATTCAGAATTTCTGACTAAGAATTTCCAACTTTTTGAATAGGAGACTCTGACTCAATTTTCGATTAGGAGACTAACCAGGAATTTTCAACTCGGAATTTCCGAATTGGAATTTTCTACTAGGAATTTCAGACTTGGAATTTCTGACTAAGAATTTCCAATTTTACACCTTGGAGACCAGGAATTTCCAACTGGGAATTTCCGACTTGGAATTTCTGACTTGGAATTTCTGACTAAGAATTTTCCAATTTTCCACCTCGGAGACTAGGAATTTCCAACTCGGAAATTCCCGAATTTCTGACTAAGAATTTTCAATTTTCCACCTTGGAGACAAGGAATTTCCAACTGGTAATTTCCGACTTAGAATTTCTGACTAAGAATTTCCAATTTTCCACCTTGGAGACTAGGAATTTCCAACTCAGAAATTCCAGAATTCCTGACTAAGAATTTTAAATTTTCCACCTTGGAGACTAGGAATTTTCAACTTGGAATTTACGACTTGGGATTTCCGACTAGGAATTTCCGACTTGGAATTTCCAACTAGGAATTTCCGACTTGGAATTTCCAATTCAGAATTTCTGACTAAGAATTTCCAACTTTTTGAATAGGAGACTCTGACTAGGAATTTTCGATTAGGAGACTAACTAGGAATTTTCAACTCGGAATTTCCGACTTGGAATTTTCTACTAGGAATTTCAGACTTGGAATTTCTGACTAAGAATTTCCAATTTTCCACCTTGGAGACTAGGAATTTCCAACTCGGAAATTCCCGAATTTCTGACTAAGAATTTTCAATTTTCCACCTTGGAGTCTAGGAATTTTCTACTTGGAATTTCCGACTTGGTATTTCCAACTAGCTATTTCCGACTTGGAATTTCCAACTAGGAATTTCCGAATTTGAATATCTCACTGCTCCACACTGTTCACGTTAGCTCACGAGACTTTGTGCTAGTATCGCGAGATTTGATGCAGAGCTTGCATCACTTTCCTTTAAATATATCCGCGCGCTGTTGGTTGGTGTGTGTGAGAGCCGGTGTTGTTTGAGCTGCTGCAGATGCCTCCAATTCGGTTGAGACTGTGCTGTTTGAGGGACTTGGTGTGGTGATACGGTAACTGGCCAGGTTCCATGTATGGATGGCGAGCTTTTAGGCCTCAAACCGAATATTAAGAGTGCACGCATCTACCCGTGCGGTAGGAGGTGCTGCAGCCGCTCCCCTCACACACCCTCACACATATTAATACTGCCCTCATGGACTGATCCTCTCATGAACTTTTCTTCTAAATTACTGGACTCTGAAACTCTAAATTACGATCTCAAAATTCCGGCCAGTTGATAATACCTAGAATATATAAATCGACTGCTGGCGGTAGATCCTTTTCCTATTTAGCACCAAAACTTTGGAACAGTATTCCTACCATTGTCCGGGAAGCAGACACACTCTGTCAGTTCAAAGCTAGACTAAAACACATCTCTTTGACCTAGCATACACATAATACATTATAGACTTCTATAATTCAATGTTAGGCTGCATAGATTAGGTCAGCCGGAACTGGGAACACTTCCCTTAAATCTTGATGTACTCGTTACATCATAAGAAGAATGGCATCTACGCTAATATTAGTGTCTTTGTTTATCCAGAGGTTTTCCCGCAGCCTGCCGGATCCAGGCCGTATCCGGGTCCAGGCGGATCTCCTTCGTCAGATCTGATGACAATGCAGTGCTGAAGTGTCCACTATCCTCTCCCTATGGAGGATCCCTTTCCCACTCTACAGATAAAGCGTTGTTGAAAATCCGGCTCGCGTACCCCGAAGTGATAAAATAAAACAAAATTCTGAACCAAATTTATAGGCAAGACAAGTAGTTTGTTTAGGCATGGGTTGTATGTAATTACAAACCTGCGCACATATTTTCAAAAGTACATAACTTTAGAATCAATTCTTAATGCGCATCTGAACGCCGTCAGCGTTAATCACAGGTTTGCGTTTAAAGTCTGATCATTTCAATGGAGGTGAATCAATCAAAATTAACTTTAGCTGGAAATAACACTATTCAAGAACCGCTATAAAGCGAAAACAATCTCTGTTCCTTAAATTATGTTTATCTCTGTAAACCTGCTTTGAAACAAACCATTGTTAAAAGCGCTATATAAATGAAGATGACTTGACTTGACTGGAGTGTGTGGTGTCTGATCTATCAGTGAAAGGACTGAGTGGAGTGTGTGGTGTCTGATCTATCAGTGAAAGGACTGAGCGGAGTGTGTTGTGTCTGATCTATCAGTGAAAGGACTGAGTGGAGTGTGTGGTGTCTGATCTATCAGTGAAAGGACTGAGCGGAGTGTGTGGTGTCTGATCTAATGAAAGGATTGAGTGGAGTGTGTGGTGTCTGATCTGATGAAATGACTGAGTGGAATCTAATGAAAGGACTGTATGGAGTGTGTGGTGTCTGATATAATGAAAGGATTGAGTGGAGTGTGTGGTGTCTGATCTAATGAAAGGATTGAGTGGAGTGTGTGGTGTCTGATCTAATGAAAGGACTGAGCGGAGTGTGTGGTGTCTGATCTGATGAAAGGACTGAGTGGAATCTAATGAAAGGACTGTATGGAGTGTGTGGTGTCTGATCTAATGAAAGGACTGGGTGGAGTGTGTGGTGTCTGATCTAATGAAAGGACTGAGCGGAATGTGTGGTGTCTGATCTAATGAAAGGACTGTATGGAGTGTGTGGTGTCTGATATAATGAAAGGATTGAGTGGAGTGTGTGGTGTCTGATCTAATGAAAGGACTGAGCGGAGTGTGTGGTGTCTGATCTAATGAAAGGACTGAGTGGAGTGTGTGGTGTCTGATCTAATGAAAGGACTGAGCGGAATGTGTGGTGTCTGATCTAATGAAAGGACTGTATGGAGTGTGTGGTGTCTGATATAATGAAAGGACTGAGTGGAGTGTGTGGTGTCTGATCTAATGAAAGGACTGAGCGGAGTGTGTGGTGTCTGATCTAATGAAAGGACTGAGCGGAGTGTGTGGTGTCTGATCTGATGAAAGGACTGAGTGGAATCTAATGAAAGGACTGTATGGAGTGTGTGGTGTCTGATCTAATGAAAGGACTGGGTGGAGTGTGTGGTGTCTGATCTAATGAAAGGACTGAGCGGAATGTGTGGTGTCTGATCTAATGAAAGGACTGAGCGGAGTGTGTGGTGTCTGATCTAATGAAAGGACTGAGTGGAGTGTGTGGTGTCTGATCTAATGAAAGGACTGAGTGGAGTGTGTGGTGTCTGATCTAATGAAAGGACTGAGTGGAGTGTGTGGTGTCTGATCTAATGAAAGGACTGGGTGGAGTGTGTGGTGTCTGATCTAATGAACGGACTGAGTGGAGTGTGTGGTGTCTGATCTAATGAAAGGACTGAGCGGAATGTGTGGTGTCTGATCTAATGAAAGGACTGAGCGGAGTGTGTGGTGTCTGATCTAATGAAAGGACTGAGTGGAGTGTGTGGTGTCTGATCTAATGAAAGGACTGAGTGGAGTGTGTGGTGTCTGATCTATCAGTGAAAGGACTGAGCGGAGTGTGTGGTGTCTGATCTATCAGTGAAAGGACTGAGTGGAGTGTGTGGTGTCTGATCTATCAGTGAAAGGACTGAGCGGAGTGTGTGGTGTCTGATCCAATGAAAGGACTGAGTGGAGTGTGTGGTGTCTGATCTCTCAGTGTCTGATCTCTGTGCAGGATGTGGTTCTGTGGTGTTTCCGCTGAAGTCACGCCTCTGAAGGCCTCAGAGGAGCAGGAGTTCAGACGCTGCAGATCCTCGTCGACAGCAAACACTCAGAGGACGAAGACACAGACATGAAGACTCACAGCCATTCAACCCAGTCTTTTTATTAATGCATTTCAAGTACTCCAAAAAAATTACATCTCTTTGCACAATACGTTTTGAAATGTTACGTAAAAATGTTCAAAGTGAACAAAAATTTAGGTACTGTATAAAACACAGTGAACATTAACAGACAGCAGTATTAATCTTTTTTGTTCATTCGTTTCTCAATTTTAGTGTTCGGCCTATTTTCACCTACAACATTTGGACTCGATTAAGACTTTTTTTTTCAGTGCACTTTTCCTCTATGAAATTTCACCAAGACTACGTAAAAATTAAAAGTCAAATACAGGCAAATATTCAGATGTCCTCCAGTCCAGGCCGCCGCAAAACCACAGAAGCGCCGCTTTGTTTCTTCATGGCAGACGGCAGTATGGAAAAGAAGAACCGGATGTGGCTCGGCGGCCGGGCTGGACTCGACAAACTCTTGTCTAGAGGTGAACAAAAGTATCAAAATGTACCTTCGAATATAACAGAAATTCTCCAGTTACTGTACATAGTTTACACCTGCTGAGATGAACGTGACATAATCAAAGTCCTGCTCTCTGTCAGAGAGGATGAAGGGAAGCGTCCTCAAACGCACGCGTGATGTTCCCTCGGCGAGCGGCCCTTCACACACCTGAGACTGCCGCCCATCTGCAGGAGGATGAGGATGAGTCTCAGCGGACGCCACTGAAGGACTGTAAACTAAACCTTGTGTTAATAGTACCGTGAGAATCCTCTACAGGGAAACTGCAGCTAAAACCTTAAAACACATTTGCAGGGAATAATCGTAACCGGGGTTCAAGTCAACATTACGTACAATTCCACGTGAGCAGATCTTGATAGCAAACGCTGGATTTGAACATCCCAAAAACACTTTCAGTTACTTCAGTCATCTGGAATGAGTGGAAGCTTGTTTCTGCCACGGAATAAAATAATAAAAAGTCAGAATTGCGAGAAACGTATGAATTGTGAGAAAAAAAGTCAGAATTGGGAGAAATATTCGGAATCGCAATTGCAGGAAAAAGGTCATAATTGCAATACAAATGTATGAATTTCGAGAAGAAAAGTCAGAATTCTGAAAAAAAAAAAAAAATCAGAATTGAAAGAAAAATTCAGAATCGCAATTGCAGGAAAAAGATCATAATTGCAATATAAATTGCAAAGTCTGAATTGCGAGATAAAGTTGCAATTGCTTTTTTAATCTTTTATTCCGTGGTTGAAACAGGCTTCCATAGAAACGATCATGATCTTCATATCTTCATGGTCGTACCGCTAACACACACACAAACACACACATTAAAATCAAGTTCTTCATGCACATTCCTCATTGGGGTGTGTACCGGAAGTGCAGTGGACGTGAGGACGTGATTCTAGATGAGCTATATACAAACACACACACAGAATGAAGCACGTAAACGGTGGAATGACGTCGGGCGGCTGCGCGTGATCCGTCCTCCTCGCGCTGAACCACCGCCTTCGTTTGAGCGTTTTTGAGTCCTGAGTGTTGTCAACAAAACTGCAACTGTAAATCTCTTATCGACAGTAGAAGAAATAATCTTCGTATAATACAGCTAATATCGTTTCTCTATACAGCCGTGAGTCCGGAAAAGGGAAGGCGTAATATTTCTGGTCTTACAAAATAAAAGTCCTTTTCCGAGCAGGTGGCGACGATTCGGGCCGAAGCTCCACACGCTTCCTCATATCAAACCACTTTGAGTCTTTAAATGTTTTCAAAGGAAAGAAGTGACTACAGGAGACGCTCTATCTACAAATACCCCGGTAAACCTTGGCACGCGAGGGCAAAAACAAACAAACAAAAATGATCATTACAAAACAAACTCAGGAGTGCAGCTTCTCCGTGAGGGAATGAAGGACTGAGTTGTGGTTGGTTTTTACTCCAAAGAGAAACTCCAGTCTGCGGAAGCATTACGGACACCGGACATGTTCCTGTCAAGCGTTCCAGTTTAGTGCGTGAACCCGGATGAAGCCTGGCGTTACTGTGATGATGAGGAGCGGCGGCCCGGTGTGGTTCTTTGGAGTAAAGCCTGGCTCCACGGTCAGACTCCTTCAGTCGGGCCGTGGACAGGCGGCTCTCAGCGCCTCATCTGGCCCATCTGGTAGTTCTCGCGGGGCTGCCGGTGGTGGCGCTGAGGCTGAGGCTGAGGCTGGCGCTGGGCTGGACGGGCAGCCGGCCGCTGGTTCTGGTGCCCGTGAGCGTGCTGGTTCTGGTTCAGGTGCTGATGATGCTGCTGCTGCTGCTGCTGCTGCGCCGCCTGTTGAGCTCGTCGTCTCTTCAGCGTTCCTTCACCACACAGAGAGAAACACGGATGTTACGCTCAATTCTGCAACTCACAACTTACAATACACAGAAAATACTGATATTCCACAGCAACAAAATTGCCACAACATTAGGAGCATAACGTTTCAAAAAGTAACTTTTGACCATCAAGTTAATGTATTTTCTTATTAACAGAAACTCTTATGAGATTCTGATTGGGATTATAATAACAATAACAATCATTAATCACATTATATTCCAAAATAAACATTAAAATATTATTATTATGGTAACACTTTGCAATTAGGTTTCATAAGTTAACATTAGTTGAACTAACACTGACATGAACTAAGATGAATAAATGCTGTAAAGTATTGTTCATGGAAGTGAGCGGAACACCTGAACTCAATGATTTGGAGGCGTGTCCCAATACTTGGCAATATAGTGTGTGTGCGTATGGAAACGTGATGTATGTGTGTATGGACATGCGCTGTCACCTGGCAGGGGTTTGGGCGGGGGCAGTTTGGGGTTGCTGCTGGGAGTGTGGACACTGCAGATCTTGATGAATCCTGCCATCAGCATAATCAGAGCGATTCCCATCAGTAACACCGCCCACCAGTGAGCCTGCGCACAAAACACACTCGTCAACACACACACTTGCCACTCTCCACTCTGCGATGTTCTCGTACAGCTCGGGGTTGAAGATGAAACACACACACACAGAAACACAGAAACACTTGCCACTATCCACTCTGCGATGTTCTCGTACAGCTCGGGGTTGAAGATGGCCTTCTTCAGGCGGGCCAGGGGACCGTCGGCGTCCACCAGACGGCACTTCATGAACACGTCACAGTAACCCTTGAAGTCGTTGCAGGGCGAGCCGGCCTGAAGAGTCGTGACCTTCTTATTGAAGAAGCGTGCGAGACGCTCGGAGCCGGTGCTGCTGCAGGTGCTGGGGTTCACTGTCACACACACACACACACACACACACACACACGCGGTCAGGGTTCTGTGAGGGTTTATCCCGATCAGGTTTGCAGGGAAGGCTGCTGGTCTCATGTAATGCATCTCAATAAAGACTGTCACGGTGGATAAACAGTACTGTTGTTCTTGATATTTTAGTTTTTGGTTACACTTTATTTTATATGCCCTTGTTATACAAATAAAACTGTACTTTTATTTATGGTTTGGTTTAGAGTTATTTGATTGTAATTATGCATAATTTACTGTTATTATGTCAGATGATGTCAAATGTGTAACAAGGACATTACTGTTTGTTAAAAACACCACATGACATTAAAAATAAACCAAGAAAATAATTAAATGGACATTTAAAATGAATAAACATCAATTTTGATTGAAAAGAAATTGAAAATTCAATTTCGGTTTGTATTTCATTTGACAGAATATTTGCTGATTAAACCAGTAAATGCCTGTTATGAACAGGGGAATAACAACATCTTTAGATTAAGCATGATAATTAATGGCATTTATGATAGGATTCTGATTGGTCAAAATTGTGGCATTTAGTAGATATTTTACACTATCTCGTTTCATACAAACAGAACTGGCGCCATCTTGCGTTTAATTTAATAATTGCATTATAAAGGCAGTTTATATTCTCCAAATATTCTCATGTACAGTCAAACCAAAATGTATTCAGACACCTTGCTTTCCTAACTTATATAAATTAACTATAGTGTCCTGCACTCACTAGTAAAACAATATAAAAAATGATATATGGTGTCTGAATAATTTCTGGGTTGCCTGTATGCGTGCTGAAAACAAAAATGAATTTGGTTGATCAACGCACACATTGGATAATACTGCAGCATGATTTTCTCGTTTAGAAGCACATGTGATCAGAGACCAGAACACACTGCTGTTATTAATGACATCATAATCCATTATTAAATTATGCCTTGTGTTAAAGCATCGATGTAAATTAGAGATGCACCGATTACAATTTTCTAGGCCGATCCCGATTTTTCCTTGAGTTTGACCTGCCGATACCGATTTTAGCCGATTCCGATTTTATTTTTTCAAACCACTTTACAGCACACACAAATATTTATTTTCTATCTTCTCTTTAATAGAACATTTTGCATAGAACATTTTTTGAACAGATTATCGCTATAAAATAGAACTATATAAATGACTCCTAGTGTGGAAAATTCACACACATCTAAAGTGCAGTGTTATGGAAGAACCGTTTCCTTTTCACATCCAATATCCAATAAAAAAAAATTAACTTCTGTATGAAAACAGGTAATGGCAATAAAATAATATATAAATAACAAATAAAAATTCAATAAATAAGGCCTTGCAGTATAAAGATATTTCTCTCTCTCTCACACACACACACACACACACACATAGGCCTATTGCAATCACTTGTTGTATATCAATGGCAAGTTATATTTCTCAAGCAGTTCTTCTCTCATCTGACACATGTCCAGCCACGCTAAACAGGACAAGTGGAGCATATGCAGGGAAACGATTAAATAATAATAAAAACAAGTTTAAATGGGTAAATTTTCTATAAATATTTTTGAGTCTTCATTTTCTTTCTGACATAGCCTAGCCTACTTCAGTTCTTGTTAAAACACACCAGACATGCAAATTCTTTGCATTTTGGGCACTTTTTGGATGAAATCCTATTTATTTTGTCCATCAAAAGTGTGCTTTCACTTAAATTGAGCGCAGCAAAAATAGATTCGGCGCCGAAACCCGCGCTTCACTGTTGCTCCCGCGTGGCTCCTGCTCGACGCTCACGCGCTGCTCCGGCTCGCGGTGTGAATGCACTCATTGATTAACATGCACGCCGAACAAACAAAAACACGCGCTGCACCTTGTGGTGTGAAACGGCCGTAATTCACGAGGTTTCCTACATGTGTGCGTTCCGTGTGCACGTGTGATGCTGATGTTGCGCGATGTTAATCATGCGGCGCCCGAGTGCATTTGACCGGCATAAAGTCGGATTATGTCAGACTGACCGGCCGGTCGCCGATCATGGCCGATCACGTGAAAACCGGCCGATTCCGGTCACCAGCCGATCAATCGGTGCATCTCTAATGTAAATGAAGTGACTCTGAGTAACACTAATGTGTTGTAGTTTGTAACACTGACTTTTCTCCATGCAGCAAACGTGGCAGAGCTCGGTCTCGTCGGTGCCGTCCACGCTAGCACAGGTGCACACCTCCAGACCATACTTCTCACAGATGGAGCCCGAGCAGCCCTACACACACACACAGAGAGAGAGAGAGAGAGAGAGAGGCTCAGACGTGCATGCGTGTGTGTGTGTGTGTGTGTGTGTGTGTGTGTGTGTGTGAGTGTGTGTGTGTGTGTGTGTGTGTGTGTGTGTGTGTGTGTGTGAGTGTGTGTGAGTGTCTCACTCACCCCGTTGAGGCACACCTGTGTGTCCCCGTGGCAGGCAGTGAAGTTGGCCTTGGGCTCTGATGTGCATGTGTATGTGTGTGTGTGTGTGTGTGTGTGTGTGTGTCTCACTCACCCCGTTGAGGCACACCTGTGTGTCCCCGTGGCAGGCAGTGAAGTTGGCCTTGGGCTCTGATGTGCATGTGCATGTATGTGTGTGTGTGTGTGTGTGTGTGTGTCTCACTCACCCCGTTGAGGCACACCTGTGTGTCCCCGTGGCAGGCAGTGAAGTTGGCCTTGGGCTCTGATGTGCATGTGTATGTGTGTGTGTGTGTGTGTGTGTGTGTGTGTCTCACTCACCCCGTTGAGGCACACCTGTGTGTCCCCGTGGCAGGCAGTGAAGTTGGCCTTGGGCTCTGATGTGCATGTGCATGTATGTGTGTGTGTGTGTGTGTGTGTGTGTCTCACTCACCCCGTTGAGGCACACCTGTGTGTCCCCGTGGCAGGCAGTGAAGTTGGCCTTGGGCTCTGATGTGCATGTGTATGTGTGTGTGTGTGTGTGTGTGTGTGTGTGTGTGTGTCTCACTCACCCCGTTGAGGCACACCTGTGTGTCCCCGTGGCAGGCAGTGAAGTTGGCCTTGGGCTCTGATGTGCATGTGTATGTGTGTGTGTGTGTGTGTGTGTGTGTGTGTGTGTGTCTCACTCACCCCGTTGAGGCACACCTGTGTGTCCCCGTGGCAGGCAGTGAAGTTGGCCTTGGGCTCTGATGTGCATGTGTGTGTGTGTGTGTGTGTGTGTGTCTCACTCACCCCGTTGAGGCACACCTGTGTGTCCCCGTGGCAGGCAGTGAAGTTGGCCTTGGGCTCTGATGTGGGACACTGGGCCGAGGCTCCGCTGCACATGCCCTGGTGAGCGCACTCGGACTCCTCTCGACACTTCTCGTTCCGGCTCTTATAACCGCACTCACCCGTGCAGCACGGGCCCTGACTCGGGCTGACAGCAGAACACACACACTCATGACCCCTGACAGCAGATATATCGCACAGCATTCATGACTAAAAGAACTGGGAACCAACACCTGAAACTAAAGAAACACTTCTTTTCTGACTTGATTCAAGGGCATGCGAGTGGGAAACAATAACCTTTATCAATCCAA